>JAIGNY010002809.1:582500-592500 GCA_020152595.1 Chiridota heheva | reverse complement strand
TGACATGAGGAGCGACGAGATAATTTTCATGCCACGGACTAACTTAACAAATGGCAATAGCAATTTTGACAGTTTTTTCCAGGAAACAAAAGAAACCTAATTATATCTAATTGATACTGATAACCCTTTGCACTTTGCACGCCCTACTTAGGTTTTTAATAATTATATGACACATACACACATTTTTATTGTTTGTTATCTCGAGGAAAGAAGGATAGTATTGGGCAGTAACATGCGAAAGGAATGCAAGAAAATTAAACTTTGTTATAAAGATGCTAAAATCTTTTATGTTTATTTGTCGGCCAGGTTAGAGACAGCAAATTCTGATTGCTGTTGTAAATCGTTATGTAGATTCCTTAGTAGTTTACAATAAATCTTTAATGAAATGTTTTAGGTCAATCTTTAAATCTTAAATGTCAGATGTTAGAAATAATCATTCATAACCAGATGAAACCTTAAAAAAGGGAGAAGATAAATGCAAAAAAAAAAGAATACAAATTGCCACATGGCACTAGAAAGACTGAATAATGGTATGTAGCCGAATATTAAAGTTCTATGTACAGGTAGCAAATATCTAAGCTCAACTTGAAGAAAATATGACAGATAAATCATGAAAAAAGCGAATTATTTAATAATTTTTTCCAACATATCGAATTTTAAGACATTGAAAAATATGCAAATTTGTTACAGAAAGATATATTTTTAAAATATTCTTATTTGAAATGATTGCTTTCATTCATTCTTAACTGATAAACGTTGTATGAATGGGAGCAGCGGTTTTGAATCTCAGTCGGCGGCGTACGCTCAATCAAAATATACCGGGGAAAAAAAATCTGATAAATTTCAGTGACTAAATTTAGGACACAAATTTAAAAAATCACATACAGATTTTGATCTTCTCTTTCATCAGTTCATATATTACAACTCTGGCAAAATTTAAATTCTTCAAACTTTGATTAGGCATAACTCAGGAGCCATCAGGTACTTTTGTCGTACTATCTCTTTCTGATAACTACACATACTTTAAAATCTTTTACAGGGTTTGCAATCTAAATTAAGGAAGATATGAATTCTGCATTTTTTTCAATTTATTTCAGTTTTTTATTCTAAGCTCAAAGATGAACACATGAATACGACACAGTTTTCTAACAGCAAACTTCTAAATTGTATTTCCGTTAAATTTATGATCAGATTTCCATGCGGACTTTTACTGCGACTGTGGATAAGGGGCCTTTTAGTTTAAGTTGGTAAGGTTTCCAATGATCTTAAAAACTAATAGGCAATGTATGTGGTTGCATGTCTGCATATAGCAGAGATGAATGTTAGTGGTTGACTGTGTATTTTTCTTTTATGTTAGAACCTTTGTTACACAGCTTTGTCACTAAATTTTTGTAGGGCTCTGAAGGCGCTTAGATTAAGTAATGGATTGGGGCTAAAATGGTATTTTGAAATAAATATCTTATTTGTCTTCTGTTATAGCGTTTCTTCGTTTGTGCTTTGTCGTTAGATAATATTCAGTGATATTCTTGATATAATTAGAAACAATCAGACAATCGTAAAAAGACTTTTTTAGGAACTAAAATCTTACTAAGGAAAATGTCTTTTAAAGTGATGTGTGCCATCTGCAACGTATTCACCTGGTTTTCGTGGAATAATTTTCCTCTTCTTTTAAAAGACAGACACAAACATTCGCTTGGTTTGTTGAAAATTGGAGTAATGCACATAAAAACAACGGTGTTTAACAATAATTCCTTTCGAAAATATCATTGGCTTAACCATTTATCTTGTCTGAAATATTGGCGACAGAGTTAGCTATGCAATTTGTCTGTTTCTTCCGTATTTGATATCTGTAATGCAAGCCATTGATCTGATATTTAATCCAGTAAAACAAGTGAGATCATCAATTTATGTTGCGGCCAAAACAAATCAATTTACCCACAAATATAAATACTGTCTATGCATCTTGCACGTGTAATGAATTGCAAAGATAATATGCATGATATAAGGACGAACTATCAACTAGCAGCCATTAATCATTGATACTCGAGTTTGTAGCTTGAATACCAATGAACCAATGAATTAAGCTGTAAAATAAGTTTACATAACGTTAAAACCAACGAAAATCATTTTACACCAACATTTACTTTGTTTTTGTGAAAGCACCATCATGCATCAGTTTAACCTCTCACGCTATAAATAAACATATACCTGGAAATTCTGTGTAACCTCGAATTCACAAATTGGATGTGGTGAATAACATAATCATATGGCAAACATTCAAATATACGATTCAATAAAGAACGATAGTATGACTACATATCCCGATTACTTTCCTATAGTTTCATTGAAATAAGTCCTTTCTCTTAATGTGAAATGAATCTCGAATGTGTCGTAATGCTACATGCCATACAACCTTGCATACCAAGCGTAGCCAAGGGGGCCTGGGGGCCTAGGCCCCCTCCCTTCGCAAAAAAAGAAAAACAAGTTTTCGCTCACTACGGAAATACCTTTAAAGAAGAATACCCCAAGTAACAAACTCGAGATCTATTTATTTCTAAGGAAAAATGCGAGAACAAGGGGACTTAAATCGATCATTTCGTCATTGGAGAGGGTAAAGGAACCTTCATCAGGGGAAACTGACTAAAATTGAAGAAGATATTGTCACTTTTTCCCATTTTGGGGGGCAGCTCCTGCAAGTCTAGGGGGCTTTTTCAAAAATTTCCTCCATATAGGTTACACGCCAACCCATAGTGGTGCGTACGTAGCACAGTTAAAATAGGGCAAACTTCACCAAGGGCTGATGGTCTAGGCCCCCCCGTTAAAAAAATCCTGGCTACGCGCCTGTTGCATACCCATATCATATTCTCAAACGAACCAATGAAATACATCACACCAAAACAAGAGTACAGAAATCATGTCGGATTCTCCATTATTTCAGCAAAAGCGATAATTCTGAAATCATAAATTTCATAACGACTAAAGCTTTCTCCACTAAGTTAATTCGAGCAAAAAGCTAAGCGATGGAAGGAAAACAAACACTACAGTCTTCTCGTATCAAAATTGCAACGAGTCGTTGCTATAGAAACACAATTAGTGGCGCAGTAATAAAGAAAAGATGTGTTTGATTTGAAGAGAGAATGAAGAAGATTGAAAGAAATAAAGCACTGAGATTGAGCCTAATGTGTGCACATAAAATCAAAGTGTATAAATTTGATTCGGTTTTCCGGGCTGTCGATGATAGCAAAAAGGAATTTTTGTTCACATGATAAAAGTTGCTACGTCTCCAAACGTTGTTATTCCTTTTAGTATATTAGATAATTATCAATATTAATTATCAATTGAATTTAAGGGAATAACATTCATGAATTAAGAAAAACATTTTTTTCCGAGGAGGAAGGGGGGGGGGAAACTTTATACTAAAAGTGGTAGGAGTGTGCAGCCGAAAACCTTCCCCCAGTATGACAGATTTTTTGGTAACTGCAGTATGAAATTACATCATTTTGATACCCACAGCATGAAAGAAGTCAATTTGGTACCTGAAGTATGAGCATTCGACGGAAATATTACAAAAATGGACCAGCAGTGCAAAATTAACAAAGTAAAACCTCATTTTTTGAAGGACCTGTACTACGAAAATGATGAAAAAAAGACAATTAGAAAGAAAAAAAATTAGTACAATTTTTATTATTTAGTACAAACAGACATCTGCACTACGAAATTGGTGCAAAAAAAGGCACCTGCTCGGGCGGCACATATACATATACCTCACATATGTAAGTGCTCCCCGGGAATTTTTTTGCTTTGGTACAACTCGTTACAATATAAATAATCAAAACCTGCAGCAAAACACGTATTTCACAGTGTTTGTCTTTGCGGCTCCTATGTGACATTTCATGTTCAATTATGGTTTAATATTATCAGGAAGAACCTAAATATTTGGACAAAGCCTACGCTAATATTTTTTCTCAATTGCTCTCGATATCGATCGGTCAGAGCCACAGAATAGCAATCAAATTCCCAGAGAGAGATGAGAAAGGCAAGGCAAAACTTGAGGCCAGCACTTTAGCTAATGAGTAATATTTCATAGAAAATTCCTTGCAATAGAGAAAATGAATAAAGAAATTTGAGACAATTTCATAAATTGAAGTTGAACCTTGCAGCCAAAATGGCTGAAATTAGCAATTGTCAAAGTCACGAAATTCGAGTTACCCAACTCATCAAAATAGATTTTACACCATAGGTACCGTACAACTTCATCTTGTCAGCTAACTGCTTTTCGTTGATTTTGTTTTTCTTTACCTTACGTTTTCAACGTCTATGTGTATATATTCAAACCATATGTGGTAATTGATATGTGCATCAATCTAACGGAAAGTAAATCATTGCGTCAAATCTTTCTAGATTCTCTTTCCGATGCTTCAGTATATACACGGTACACCAAAGCGAATTCAATATTGCATTATCGAACTGTCAGTTTAGAATAACTCATGACAAGTTCGTTTAAAAGGAAGAGCATAATCAACTGGAACATAAGAGGGCAAAATGTTGCAATGACTTTTAACATATATGTTATATGTAAAAAAATAAAAGGGTATACACATATAAATTTATGGGAGCCCTGTATCCTTCCAGTCGCGGATACAGGGGGTGTTTGGCGGCACAATCGGGACTGATCATACATATTGTTTGATGAGTAAAACATACAACTCTGTGACTAATAAGTGCCAGGCCCCATTACTGAATATACCTTTGCTAACTTGGAGGTGCCTCGCTATGATGAGATTTTAGGTCTTGTTACAAATATGTTTGATTAGAAAAACACGTTTACCCGCGTGGAAAACCAGCCATCATTTCTCAAATGAAAATTCCCGTGAATTTCAATTTCCATATATATGATAGAGGATAGAAAAAACAAAATGGCGGAAACTCAAGTTGATATCTCATTCATGTTTTTGAATTATTGGAAACATTTGTTTAATCAATGAGATGGGGCATAGCATACAAGACCACGCATGCTTTGCCCATACGCTCATGTACCTTACCTTCTAAGTTATAATTTTCATTTAATAGAATTACATAAACATATTTTCTTGGATTTGTAATTGCATTACACTTTACGTGCAAGGTCACTTTTCAACACACTGGTTAAATCTTTGAAATTTGGTAACTCTTAAACGGAATAAGATTTTGTTTTCACCAATTTGTTTCTATATTAGTCCTTTATCATACCAATGAAAAATTAACAGGAATATTCCTTCAAGCTGGTTAATTTTTAAATACCTCCCAGGTAGAATCCTTCTGAAATATTCTTTTATACTGTATTGGATTACGCATTGGTATACAAACTAGTTAGCATCACGATGTGCACTTCATACACTTCATACAATCCCGGACAAAAGAGCTTGGCACTCAGCTGCTTAGAGGTGGAAGGGGAAAAGGGCCAAGAATTTTGTCCCTGATTGTATCTACAATTCGTAGCAGTGATTGCTTTAATATTTTTGTCGTAAGATCTGGAATTTGGTGTAAACCACAATACTGGTAAGAGACTACTTCGGGTTATCAATACAAATTAATTCAAGTGAAACAGTATTATAATTGTGAAAGATAGTTCTTAATTTGTTGCGTTTAAATTGTGATGTGGAAAGCAAAATCCTTAGTACTGTCAAAGAAACATAACGTGATGTTTGAATAAATTCTGACCTATGAAATAATATCGGATTGAAACGCCTTTATTCTTTATCGATTTGGTATAGAGTTCAAAGGTTACAACTGTTATCTTTGTGAATCTACCAACATACAAATAACGATAACGTCACTTTGTTAATTTTGATGAAGGTTTGAAAGACAATAATCTAATTGGGATCGACAAATGCATGTTTGTGATACATAACATATGAGAAAATTATCCCATAGACAATTATATTTTACTTCGTATACATTGCATAAACTTACAAAAAACCTTTAAATCAAGCGTTTTAATGAATGTCAACGCTTAGGGTAATAAAATAATTAGAACAAAAGACTCCAGTGCATTTTAAAATTCAAGCTGAATTAACTTCCCGCGAAAAGCCAAAGGCGCTAAATGTTTTCTTAATATTTACAAAAGATATGACGGAACTCATCGCAATGCATATATCTTACATTAAGAAAAAGTGTTTTTACGAAATGGTTAGCAAAAGACTGAACTTAATTAGCATCCTAATTTAAGAAGACCTCTGAAGATTGTTACTATAGTCACTATAGTTACTATGAACTTAAGTCATTCTACATTCATAAAGATTATACATTTTACATTTTTGGGACTATCCTTGTTTGAGGTAATCGCTATTGCCGATACAAGTATTACACGTTGTCTTTGTTTATGATGATATCCAATTTCTGCTAAATCTAAGGTTGTCTTAGCTTTAAAGATATATTAACTTCAATTTAACAGAATTCTAATCAATGTTTTTTCTTTAACTTGGAGTGTTTTTACATTCTAAATAAAAGAACACATTTTATGTTTGTGTTATAGAAATATACATAAAATGTCAATTTATTCTGTCTTTATGACATCACATTGTACATTTCAAGGTCACTTTTCAACACTCAGTAAAATCTTTTAAATGTTATAACCCCAAAACAAAATAAGATATTAACATGGCCTTCACACCAATTTTGTTTCTCTAATATTTCTCTATCATATATATATATATATGAATGAAACAATCACAGGAATATTCGTGTAATATGTGTAGAAAGGTATTAAAAAGTAGGCCAGGTGCCAGTAAGTTGAAATTACAAAATTTGAAATATCAAACTACAAGAAATAATACATAAGCTTACATTAAACACCTAACTTAAAATCAATATTCATCTAATGTAAGAAACAATACCTCAGAACTCAATGAATTATTTATTTTCCGGATAAGGCATTCGAAGAAAACAATTTATCTGCATTGTAACGTCAAAATGATTTAGTCGCATGTTGGTTCCCAGCTTATTTATATTGACGTTATGATTTTCCGCACCTCTTAGTCGGTACTAACAATTAGGAAATAAATAACAGTTATGATGGAATATTATACTTGATAACTAAGGGTAATTTTATCTTCAAGCAGTTTTATTTTTTAAATTGGAATATATTTGTGCATATTTCAGTAACTGCGGCATATGGGACTGGGAGTTCAGGGATCTCGCGAAGATTGAATTCCAATTCGTAATAAATGCAATGTGAAATGTCTAGGAGAAGGTAATTTTTGATTAAGGTCCTTACACTGTCTCTACTGTCGCTTAATTCAACAGCTAGTTACGTGATTTCGATTCGTGGTGCACACTCCTAAAATACCTATGCATATGGCATAACCCATATTGTTATTACAATTTACATAGCGTAGTAACCTATAATCTAAGCTGGAACTTTACATTACTAATATGGTCAACAAAGGCACAAATACTCTCAACATGAATCACTTATACCATTCTAACTGTTTGGGTGGTCCTTCAAACACTAGTAGTCAAAGTTGAAATAATACTTGGAAAAATGAAGAAAAAAAAAAAATGTAATTAACGTATTGAACCACTGTAGAACGGAGACTGAATTTCCTAGGAAAGTCCGTCTGACCGGACCGAATTTCCGAGGGGACAGTATTTCCTGATACACTGCCACTGGTATATTCCAGTCTCTTGATTTCAAAAGTTATTCATTTTCATTTAATATTCACCCTTATACCAGGTACAATTACTTCCTTCGCCTTTTACTTCAAAACTCTTGGTTACGCCATTAGATTAGGCTTTTTTTTTTATGACGTTTGCAAGCGATTTAAGTAATTAACAAATTGCCTCGTACCATATGGTAAATTTTAAAGGAGCACAGTAACATTAGAGCGTATTATTTTGGTTCATAGCATATTCAAATACACTTTTCGTGCACGTGTGGTAAGAAAACATTTGATATAAATGTTAAATTAAAGGATAATCATTTCTAATTAGTCCGCTTTGATCAGTTTATCAACGTCACAAGTATTAAAACTCTGTTATTTCAAAATTCCATGAATTAACAAAACCCTCGCTTTAAGCCCATTCAATTTCTTAGATATTAATTAAACTACAGTGGATAATCCCATAATTCTCAGTCTTAACTTTGAGAACAAAATTGTTAGGACTGTGCTTGCACCATACCTTTTGATTTCAATTTTGCATTAAAGGAATATTCCAGTGATTTTCATTAACACGTATATGATACAGGACGAAACACATTCTCTTTGATATCAATGAAGCATCCCGAGAATATTTTTTTTTAGATTTTGTAACAACAGCTATGATGAAAACACTGTGTTCTTACATCAACTAACTACAGATAAAACAAAGTAAATCTAGACGCCAATTTCATTATTACAAAATATTTGTTAGAAGATCATATTGTCAAAAATTCATGAAAAGTCTGATAATCTTATGCAAGATGTTGAATAAACTGAACTGTTAACAACAGTTACAACATTAATCTTTTACCTTAAATATCTTGATGTATTTCTTTCTTTTTACATTTATACTCTCACGCTGACTTGTTTTTTTGACACTACAGATTGTTGGAATGCATCCAAATGCATGAAACATTGTGTGAATGTGATATTACTAAGTTAATATTTGTGAAAAACATAGAATATAAAAATTGCACGAATATGTAAAACATATTTATTGTATAAATAAAACTTTAATAGCTAATACGTAGAACAACGAAGCCAATCAATCTTTACAACGTGTTTTGTAGTAACTGTGAAGGAAATGCGAGCAATATCGATTAATTGTTATAATAATGTATGCTTAAATTTAGGAACACACATTTGATAAGTATAACAGTTCTAAATCTATAGCTAATTAAACGAGAATGAAAAGTGGTGTAAACTTGATTGCAACCTGTTCTTGTTTGAGGCAGTTGAGTTGTTCAAATAGCATGGGAATTACTTAAATTGCATTTTGGTTGAACAAACATCAATCAATTAATGAAAACTAAATAGGAGATGCTGGAAATGTAAAGGGGTAACTCAGAAAAAAATGATACAATATTTGCTTGTAAGGAAAAGACCACAGTATGTTCTGAAATTTGTGAAGATATACATATGGGAATTGTCGGGATGCCTAACTGTATCATAAACCAACCAATACGACAATCAAAGGTTATTTTTGGTGCATAAATATAATGGTTACGTAGAATGCATTGGATATAATGGTATCAACTGATATTTCATCTAAGGAGTGCACTGGGCCAGGTTTTAACTTGTTGTAGAATTATGTCAGTAAAATATTTTGAATGTGTAATATTAATTTATAAGGTTATGAAAAGAAGCGTTGAACACATTTTGAACATATGAGATCCTATCATAAATCACATATATACAAAACGGTTTGGAGGCAGTTTAATGATAAATTCAGTTAAATCTTATTTACTATTACTCAAAATGTGTGAAAGATTTAAATAAATTTACCGAAAATAAAAGCAAAACAATTATTTTATTACTAAAATTAAAATTGACGTAAAAACGTTAATTTGAAAACATTTTTGAATTTTATTAACCGGGCAAACTATTTAATTATCTGACTAATACGGACTAAAATATATGATGAAATAGGAAAATAGTGAAATCTTCATATAACAATGGCAATTTTATGAAAATTCATAGCATTTATTAATTTTTCAACATCTTCCATCAATCTTATGATTATATATATATATATATATATATATATATATATATATATATATATATATATATATATATATATATATATATATATATATATATATATATATATATATATATATATATATATATATATATATATATATATATATATATATATATATATATGTATGTTTATATATATATATATGTATATATATACATATATATATATATATATATATATATATATATATATATATATATATATATATATATATATATATATATATATATATATATATATATATATATATATATATATATATATATATATATAT
>JAIGNY010002809.1:562500-580000 GCA_020152595.1 Chiridota heheva | reverse complement strand
TAGGAGGGTCATTGTTTTTGGGGACTTTAATTTTCCAAACAATGATTGGAATCTTTGTACTAGTGGTCCACATGGCAAAGATTTTCTGGAAGCTGTATCTGACTGCTTTTTCAGACAACATGTGTTGTTTCCCACGCGTGGTAGAAGTTGTCTGGATTTGATTTTCAGTGGTGAAGAAAGTATGGTTAGAAATGTGCTAAGTAGCGGTAAGGTAGGGTGTAGTGATCATGACCTTATTAGTTTTGATCTGTATTGTTTCACAAAGGTTTCTCCAGCTAATAAACTGGTTTAAAATTTTAAGAATGCTGACTTTGCTGAACTTCAGGATAATTTGTCATTCGATTGGACTTCTTCGCTCCGAGAGTTAGATCCTTGTAAAGCATGGGATGTTTTCCGAACTATAGGTTTGGAGGGTGTAAATAGGTTTGTCCCATTAAAGAAAGTCTTAGGCGTAATCGGCCAGTGTGGATGTCTGGGAAGGTTTTGCAGGCTGTTCAGAAAAAGAAGAAGTTGTGGCGTTGTTATAAATGTAGTGGATGCCCTGCGGAGATTGCTAGGTATAAGGATCATGAAAAGTTCACAAAGGGTTTGATAAGAGATACTAAAGTGCTTTTTGAAAAACCTGTCCAAAGAATTTAAGATTATTCCTAAGTAATTTCATTCGTATGTTCGCTCAAAGCAAAAAAACCAAGGAAGTTGTTGATGGTGTTACTATTAATAGTGGTAAGGATATAATTGAGGTTTTGAATGACTACTTTGTGTCTGTTTTTACTGAGGAGTCTCCTGCTGATGATGTTGTGGACTATCTTAGTGTGCACTCTCCAATGTCCATTAAGAATGTTGATTTTTCAGTTGATGTTGTGTCTAAGAAGTTGAAAGGTTTGAATTCAAATAAAGCACCCGGTCCAGATGGTATACATCATGCTGTCTTACGTGAGTGTCCTGATGTTCGTTCTGTTCCCCTAAGTATTATCTTTTCAAAGTGCTTTGATGTTGGTGTTGTTCCTAGTGATTGGAGAATTGCTAATGTCACTCCTATTTTTAAAAAGTGTGACCACAGTTTGCCTTGTAACTACAGGCCAGTGAGTCTTACTAGTGTTGTGTGCAAGGTCATGAAGTCCATTGTTAAGGGTGTTGTACTAGATCATTTACTGGTCAATGGCTTGTTGAGTTTGTCCCAGCATGGATTCTCACCTAAGAGGTCTTGTGTTTCTAATCTATTAGAGTTTCTTGATGTTGTTACTAAACAACTTGATACTGGTCATAATGTGGATGTTATCTATTTAGATTTCCAAAAAGCATTTGATAAGGTTCCATTAGGCAGGTTTATGATGAAAACAAGAGCACTTGGTGTGGAGGGAAAGTGTGCCAGTTGGATATATTCTTGGTTAGTTGACAGGTCACAGAGAGTATCTCCATGGAAGAAGGTTACAAGTGGTGTTCCTCAGGGTTTTGTACTGGGTCCGCTTCTTTTCTTAATCTTCGTTAATGATATTGATGTTTCCCTTGGCTGCAGGATTTGTAAATTTGCTGATGACACTAAGCTGTACAGGATTGTTGATGATGCTAGGGATTCTTTACTTTTGCAAACTGATTTGGATAAGTTACTTTTTTGGCCCCAAACATGGCAGATGTCATTCAATGTTGATGAATGCAAAGTTGTTCATTTTGGTCTAAACAATTTGGCTTTTGATTACTGCATGAATAGTTCAAATCTTGGTTGTGTTGATCAAGAAAGGAATCTAGGTGTTGTCATTATTAGCAATCTGAAATCTTCTAAACAGTGTGCTTTAGCAGCTGCAAGGGCAAATAGGATGCTCGGTTTGATTAAAAGAAATTTTTGTTTTCTTGGTAGAGAGGTTGTTCTTTATTTGTATAAGCAGTTAGTCAGGCCTCACCTTGAGTATGCTATTCAGGCTTGGAGTCCCTTTTATGAGAGGGATAAGCTCATTCTGGAGCAGGTTCAGCAAAGAGCCACTAGATTTATTCCCGAAGTAAGGAATCTGTTGTATGAATCTAGGTTGCGAATTCTCGGTTTGACAACGCCTGAGTTAAGAAGAGTACGTGGCGATATGATTCAGGTTTTAAAGTTCCTATCTGGTAGTGATGCTTTGACTTCCTGTTATTTCTTGCATGTTTCAGATAATCCTCATGTGACACGTGGTAACAGTTGAAGTTGACCAAAGAGTTCTCACGGATATATTTTCGGCGTTTTAGTTTTTCGCAAAGAGTTGTAAATTAGTGGAATGGTTTGCTTGAGTGGGTAGTTAGCTCCAATTCTGTTCACAATTTTAAGGTCAACATTAATAAGTTCTTTACTAATTCTGAGCGTCTTTAATTTTTTTGTTTTTGTGGTGGTGGTGGTGTTAGTTTGGGCTTTTTAGTTTATGTTATGTTAAAACAAACGTTGAATGAGTATGTGGTACTCTATAATAAACGTATCTTTTTATCATTTAAAATCTATACTTGAAAAACTCAATAATTCAATATTAATTAAACCCAACATAAATCATTGCTCACTTTTCGTTTAGTTATAGACGAATACTTATTTTTGCGGTCATGATGACATGCGTGTATGTCTGTCTGTCTGTCTGTCTGTCTGTCTGTCTGTCTGTCTGTCTGTATGTATGTATGTATGTATGTATGTATGTTTGTGACGGCCAGCTTGTAAACGCGATGTCTTAAGAATGATAAATTGGATTCATGTCATATTTAGTTTACAGATAGCCCAAGGTCTGTAGATGTGCGCTCTTTGTTTTAGTGGTGATATTATGCATATAAATGTATAAGCGGGGCTTAATATAAAAATCTTGAATGCTCTTATTTTCACATGTCTGCACTGTTAAATATTTGTTATAATAATGATGTTAGCTAGTGTGTAGGTTTTTATGGTATAAAACGTTGAATTTCATTAATATGCGTAGTGGGCGGGGATTAATATGATTTTGTTAAGAAAAAACACAAGTAAAAACGATATCTCAAAAACTATGAACTGGATTAACATCATGTGTGGTACACAGATAGCTCATGGTCTGCAGATGTGACCTAATGTTTGTGGTGGTGATTCATGCATAATGATAAGTGGGCGGGGCTTAAAGTGAAGATCTTGTAAAAGTGATAAATGAGCAACTGTATGTGCGTTTTACGTCATATTGGGCATGATAATTTTGTTGGTTATTGTGTACATGCTTATGATATCAACATATGTCATTACAATACATGGTGGGCGTGGCTTAATATGGCAGTGCTAAATGATGTAAACACCATAAACGGTATTTATGCTATGTATGCTATATGTGGTGCACAGATGGGTCATGGTCTGTCCGTATGTTCTAATGTTGTGGCAGTGATGTCATTAATGCTAATGAGTCGGCGGGGCTTACTGACAAATTCTTGAAATAGGATAAATAAGCAATCGTTTTTGCATCATACTTGCTTTGATGATGTTATTAATCATTGTGCAAATGCTAATGTTGCCAACATTTTTATTGATCTGCATGGTGGGTGTGACTTATAAACAAATATCATGGAACAAATATTTCATGACATGCAATGACATGACAATACAATTTTTGAAAATCAATCAGCTTATGAAGAAGCATCGCAACCACAAAACCTTTTGGTTCTGGTTGTCGAATACAATGATACTGACAGATTTTGTACAATTGAATATACTGATGAATGGTAATAACAATTCCATAGATCTTAGTACCTGAAGAAAATCGAACGAGACTCGTGCCACTTACAGCATCGCACTAACTTTGCTGGTGTGCAGCTAGCTTTGCTGTGGTGTAGGTAAATACCAGAAATTCAACCTTGAATACCAGTTTACCCTATTAACAAAAATGACGAGGTTGCAATTTTCACCTGCTGTTTTTCAAAAAGTATTTTTGATACCATTTTAGGAAGTAAATCTACATGGCAACTTTGATCAAAAGAGGAAGAAATACCAACACATACTTTACATTAACCAAAACAAAAAGAGAAACAAATAACCCGAAAACGATGGAAAAGAATTAAGGTTGGGTGATAAACTGATTAAAATGAATGTAAATATTTTAGGTTCACATACTCGTCACCAGATCATCAGTAGATGCAAATTGTTTAATTTTCTCGGACCTTGATATCTTCTTGCATCTATATATTCGCAGTGGCGTAGATATTTTGAGCAAAACCCTGGAAAATTTACAGGAAAAAGTCAGATATTTTGAGAAAAAAAATTCGGGAATTTTAAGGAAGTAGGGGCCTACTTCGGAAATTTTGAGGACAAATTAGAAAACCTTCGGAAATTTTTGTGAAAATGTCGCAGAAATTTAGGAAAAATTTACAGAATTTTGAGAAAAAACTTCAAAAATTTGATAAATAAATCAGAAATTTGTTAACTCTAAACTGCTAAATAGGCCTAACTTAAAGATTCGGTTTTCGGAAATATTGTGATCCTTTTTTCCAAGATGGCTTCCATCAGGATTACCTAAAAAATCCAGCGTGCTAAATTTTCTGTTGTGCAAATTTCCTGACTTTTTGGAAATTTGCGGCCACGGAGGAAAGGGAGGGGGTGGGGGCACTGGGTCTTCGTGACATTGAGCAATAATGCAAACATTGTCACCAACAGATTTAATTGTTTATAATTAATAAGAACAGATGACAATACCGAAGCGAAAATCAATAGATACTTTGTAATAGGGAGAACAATTTATGTAACATACGACAATTTATGTAGCATACTTTTATTCATGGGAGGAATTACTATAGTGTATAAAAAGTGAAGAAACAATCAAACGGGCATAAAAATGGACAAACATAAAAGTCCACGTTTCGGTTACATTCTAATTTTGTTGCCCACAAAGTTGATCATTTTAAATGTGTGTAAAATCTATTGCTGCAGTACATTACGCAAAATGATAATATTTTAGGTAGAATCTGCTAAAGGAAATAGTCTTTTTTACAGTGTAGACGTTTTTCTAACATCAAAGTTTATTTGATGTGGGAAGCAATTGGCTTCAATTTTGCTAATAGAGAATATTATTCTATAACACGCACTACTTATGAAGATTTGTTCGATTTTTTTAAATGATGCACTTTTGCATGTCACAAATCTATTTCCAGGTAATACGTGTGGTAGAACATTGTCTGGAAGATCCAGGTTTTAGCACATTAAGGGTACATATTTCCATATGTGTTTCGTAGAATACATCACTCATAAAATATTGCACATAGTAAATGCTAATTAATTGAAACGAAATTCCTAGAGAAGGAAGTCGGAAAATCTTCCACAACTGACGAGAACAATTGCGATTAATAGTGCAGAACAAATGCCGTCGTTTAAATTGATTTTTTTGTTAAGCATAAAACAGACACAAACTAATGAAATGTAAATATGCTGCTATACATATTCAACCTAAAAAGATAAATTATCTAAAAACGGGATAACACAGTTAAAGGTTTTAGTATGGGTCTACTATACTAACTGGGAAAAATGGCCCTCATTTCTCTTGATTACCCCCAAGTGGTGCGTTTTTAATCCTAGAAAAATATCCCTATGTAATGAATATATTAGGATTATAAATAATAAATCAAGATCTTCAACAGTCAACTTTAGCTGTCAACATTAAGCAACAGACTATTCATTGCCTGGAATGGTGTCACAACAACAAATCATGACCCAAGGTCAGCCATGGCAATGTTCTTTAGAAGTAGGGGCGTCGCAAATTACAAATATATATACATATATATATATATATATATATATATATATATATATATATATATATATATATATATATATATATATATATATATATATATATATATATATATATATATATATATATATATATATATATATATATATATATATATATATATATATATATATGTATATATATATATATATATATATATATATATATATATATATATATATATATATATATATATATATATATGTATATATATATATATAAGTATATATATATATATATATATGTATATATATATATATATATATATATATATATATATATATATATATATATATATATATATATATGTATATATATATATATATATATATATATATATATATATATATATATATATATATATATATATATATATATATATATATATATATATATATATATATATATATATATATATATATATATATATATATATATATATGCATATATATATATATTTATATATATATATATATATATATATATATATATTTATATATATATGCATATATGTATATATATTTATATATATATATATATATATATATATATATATATGTATATATGTATATACATATATATATATATATATACATATATATATATATATATATATGTATATATATATATATATATATATATATATATATATATATATATATATATATATATATATATATATATATATACATATATATATATATATATATATATACATATATATATATATATATATATATATATGTATATATATATATATATATATATATATATATATATATATATATATATATATATATATATATATATATATATATATATATATATATATATATATATATATATATATATATATATATATATATATATATATATATATATATATATATATATATATATATATATATATATATATATATATATATATATATATATATATATATATATATATATATATATATATATATATATATATATATATATATATATATATATATATATATATATATATATATATATATATATATATATATATATATATATATATATATATATATATATATATCGCGTTCCCAGTCCGTCTGGGGATAGGACGCCATCAATAATTTCTAATGATCAACATATAAAGAAAATAAAACATAAAAAACAAAGGCAAATAAAAACACAACAAAATGATTTCAAATTTGGCAATCTATTTCCACCCTCACATTTCACAAATTCCAAAACACATCTATTTGTAATAAAAGAGCTTAAAACAATAAACAACCAGCCAAAAAGAAACATCTCTTTAAAACAAGAAAATATTTTGTCCAAGTGATAAACAATAAGTTCAGCACCATATTCCTCAATACTTAAACGTTAAATCGCATGCATATCTAAAGCTACCTACTGTGGTGTTGCGGTTATTATACTTGTCTACAGACCACGAGGCCCTGGGTTCAAGCCTGGGTTGGGTAGACACGCCAGTGTACCACAACTGGTTATCAAAAGCCGTGGACATTGAATTAATTGTCGATGTTATGTCTGTCCGTACGTCCTACCTGTGTTCTCGTCCGGGTCGTATTAAGCGTTTCGTGATAGCATTCTTACTATAATAACCGAATTCGCAGGCGACGACCCCGTCATTGTAATTGTGTCGTCGTCGTCGCATATCTGAACGCTTGCGCACCTTAAGGGGGCAGTTTAGGTCTAGAGCACCCTCTATTATTTTATTTTTCATTGCCTTATTTGGTACTTTAATATGTCTACTATAACATGCCAATAACAAAATTGTCAGATTCATTCTTTTTATTCCTATAAATCAACCTTATAAATGATCACTCATAATGTTATAATTAGGTTGCCATGGCAACGCATATATATAAATAATACCAACAAGCCAATTTATTGCCCATTTAAAAGCATGTACCATCCTAATTTCATCACACTACCTCTTTAGTACCCTGCTGTATTGAAAACGGCTGGTGTTATTAGTCTAAGGTCCTTCTATTGACCTTTGATATGTTCTCTTTCTATTATTGTTCTTAAAAACATTGTGATATACATTCGTTTCCATGTCAATTTAAGCCAACACTTTAAACGCAATTTACTCAAAACGACCAATTTTGGCCACAAATCACTAAAACTTTTAAAGTATACAACCAACCAGCACAGCACTTTGCAGAAATGTAGCCTTTGAAAAGAGCTACAAAATGTATGTTTTATTTTTCCAATATCTCTTTCCAATGTAAAGTTATGACAAAATATAATTAATCTGTATGTATGGAATTGTTTTTTTGTTGCCATGGTAACAAGATAACGGTTACTGCGAGAAAAAAAAAACATACAATTTTCTTACAAGACATCAGTTAAGCTGTGTGCAAAGTAAGAACTATGTAGAACAACAAAATGTTGAGGTAGTGGCAATGTACATGCAACCCATATTTTTCAATGCAAAAACGATTGTTTGACCTTTAACCCTCGCTAATTTGCATATTAAGGTCAAATTTAATTGAAAATGTAATGCTAATTTGTAGGCATTCCTCATACATTATAGGCACCAAGTTTCATTCAGATACATAAGAACACAGGAGATATATAAGGAAATAACATATTACAAAATAGAGGGCGCTCTAGACCTAAAGTGCTTTCTTAAGAATCGTGTCTATCTTACACACTAAATGGCTACACACTCGACCATGGTCGCCTGTACACCGAACGCATGCACATCATACGCACGCACCACAGGACACACGAAACACTGTACGCAGGCACTTCATATGCATGCACCACTTGATACAGGAAACACTGGACGAAGGCACCTCATATGCATACACCACTTGATACAGGAAACACTGGACGCAATCATATGCATGCACCACTTGATACAGGAAACACTGGACGCAGGCACCTCATACGCACGCACCACAGGATACAGATAACACTGGACGCAGGCACCTCATACGCACGCACCACAGGATACAGGAAACATACACAACTTGCCGCGTGCATCAACTGTACGCATGCACAACTTAACAAAAAAAGTGTGCATGCACCTCTAAATGCTCGTATTGCAGCTAGTATACTTTAGACTACCATGTGACTGTTAAAAACCCTCACCGAGCAGTCAGGAAAACGATGGCTAAAAAAGGGGTAAAATAGACATACACCGGCCACTCGGACAGGTCATAGAGCCTACCCTGGCAAGCATATCACTTCTATAACTTCACCTAAGAAGGAGGGAGTTCACACGGTCGATTCTTCGGTAAAATAATGCGCTTTAGTATTCTGGAACGGTTTGATAATAGACATTATTAATTCTTCTAAAATTACGATAATACGAAATACCAGTGTAAAATCCTTCCTAATATACTGCCTACGAGGAATATATGCAATTTATAACTTGTTCCGGCCTACACCTGTACACTGTCACCATCAAGTAGCGAAAGATCAGATACATTCTCTGGATATTTATTCTAAAACCACCATCTTTTCGATAAAATAAGAGCAACTCACCAAAGATATTAGTAGCTATAGGCTGACAAAAATCCCTCGAGTACACAAAAGTACAATTTTAATTAACGGACAAAAAAAAAAAAGTTCTCAAGAATGATCGAAATCACGTCTCTTTCATACAACGGTCACAAAACGTCTCCTCGTGGTCTCTCTCAAACAGAAAATCAGTGCCAGTCGCGAGGTATGGCTCGAATTACAATTTGGATGGAAAATAAAGGTCTCTTTGTTCAGGTTATCTGTCTGTCAAAAAAAAAAATCAAGGAGAAGAAAGGATACTTAAAGGGGCTAGTGAAATAATGAAAAGTTATCCGTCTCACACTGTCCCCTCCCATAGCTCATTGCGTCCCGCAATTTTTACCAAAAAGAAAACAAAAAACATTATAAATGTACAAGGACTTCCCGGTCACGATCCCTCTTTCCTCTACGCGAGCACTGTTCCATCTGGATACGTGAGTGTCTTGATCTGTCTCTTTAAGAGAGAGTTTCTCCCCAAACGGCTTTCAAACGCAAAGTCATCTTGGGTGAACTGCGGGTTCCCCTCCGCCTCTGACTCCGCCAAATCAACCTCCTGTTGAACACTCTCCACCTTTGATACCATCGATACCTTGAATGAGACTTGCGGTGGGGATGCAAAGTTCTTTATCTCCGACTGGCCGGTGGGTGGAGAAAATGGCGACCCTAATTCTGTCAATTTCTGGAGGTCAGGCCACCCTGGCGACGTCTCCCGCTGTGCCTCCGGACCTGCGTCGTCAACGTCTTTTGCGACCGGGGTTCTTAAGTGTTCTGGGTTTTTCTGTGAGCTTCCTTTTAGGACAAACCATTTTGAAATCGTTTTACAGGCCTGTCGCGACCTTCACCCTCTTTTCACTCAATTCCGTTTTTTCTTACAGCTTTTTTCATGTCGGGCAA
Source organism: Chiridota heheva (assembly GCA_020152595.1). Lineage (NCBI taxonomy): Eukaryota > Metazoa > Echinodermata > Holothuroidea > Apodida > Chiridotidae > Chiridota > Chiridota heheva. The sequence continues at coordinate 569,855 of JAIGNY010002809.1, read as the reverse complement.
CGTCAGGCTTCCGCTCGCTGCGAAACCTACAGTATCTACACGTCCACATTCTCTTCTCATGCTCCTTTCTGCATGTTCCCGCAGGTGCGTTACGGACGAAAACCTCTTCTTGCACACGGAACACCTGTATTATATTTCATAGAGTGCGGCGTTCCCCATTCTCTGTCCTAAAAATGTAAAAGAAGGAAAAGGAAAGTGTAATTAAAAATACATGTTTGTATGTCACAAAACACAAAAATAAATATATCTCCTCACAAAACTGAACAACGCACAAAGCCCAAACAAAACAAGCAAGAGAACATCATATCTTCAAGAACAATTTATTGATCACTGGGATAATTCATCAGTAAAGAGTACAGACTATTTAAAGCCATAACGCTCTGGTTTTCGTCGAATCCTTAATGGTCTTTTGCGATGCGGTACTTCTGATCCCATGATTTGGTCAGTTGTGTCGCCAACGTTTTGAGAAGTTTCTTGGCTACCGACCGTCCTCTCCATCTTCTCTTTGTCGACCTTGCTGTCCCGGCACATAGAAGTTGTTCCTGGAGCTACACTTTCGTTTACAGGTTTCTTACTCAGGCTTTTCTGTGTTTCAGGTTCTGTATGTACTTCATTGCCATACTTGTTGTCGTCATTTCTCTTCTTCATGAAGGCCTTCACCCATTCAGGTTCATCCCCGTTATATTTCTTCAGTCGGTTGAAATTAACAAGCTTCGCCATCTTCTTCGGCCCAAATTGCAACTTGTACAGAGAGTCATTGATCCTTTGCAAAACAAGATATGGACCTCGCCAAGGACAATGTAATTTTAGAGAAAGGTCAACTTTCAACTTTCGGAACTGCGTAGTGGACCATGACTAAATCGCCTCTGCCTTACTTATTGGTAAAATACCCCGATCAAAGTACGTCTTCTGCCGATTGCTTGCAATTTTCAGTTGCCGTCGCGCTATCTTATGCACAATTTGCAAGTTTTTCGACAAATTCCGGGTAGTCACTTGGCACATCCTGCTCATCGGTCGGTGTGATCTGATCCATGGGAGTTCTGGTCAGTCTACCAAATATGATTTTCGATGGAATGAGGCCAGTTGAGTCATGTTTCGCTGAATTAAAAGCCATATTCAGTTATGGAAACCAGACGTCCCAATCCCTCTGGGTAGGGGCAACCACAGCCGACAGCTTTCCCTCTAAAGTGCGTTAAAACGTTTGATCATACCAGCCGATTGGGGATGGTATGGCGTGGTCCTTATCTTCCTGATATGCAATAGTTCACACATTTTCATGAATACCGCCGACTCGAACCGCCTCCCCTGATCAGAATGGATTTCGTCAGGAATACCCAGTCTGCAGACAAATTGCGCCACAATCCCTCTGGCTATGGCGTTCGCTTTCTGGTTGGGGATTGGAAAACGATTCGGCCCATTTGGTGAAGTAATCTCCCACAACCTAGATGTACTTATTGCCAGCAGAGGTGATTGGTAACGGTCCCATAATATCTGCCGCAATTCTTTGCAGTGGCTTCCCAGCTGCGTATTGCCGCATCTTAGCCTTGGGCTTAGATATTGGGCCTTTACGTTCACTGCACTTGAGCTGAGGGCAACGCTTGCACCAACGCTCTACTTCCCGAGTTACACCTCTCCAGTAGAACTTAGCCTTAATTCGAATAAGCGTCTTCTTAGTCATGAAGTGACCAGACAGTGAGTGTGCATGTGCCACTTCCCAAACTTCTTTCGCCAAATTGGAAGGAAGAATTAGCTGATGGGTTACTTCTTCATCAATGGGCGATTAAAATCGTCGGTAAGCAAACCTTGGCGCAATTCCAGACTATCCTATTGTGACCTGTAGTTCTTCAAAGTTCTGCTACCTGAAGATATCATCTCCCATGGTAGTCAGATCTCTTCTCATTTAGCCTCGACCAGGAGCTGGACATTTGGGTCCTTCTGTTGACTTTCCTTGAGTTTCTCAGTGGACCACATAGCCGCAAAAGGTTGTTTGTCATCCCGTAACTCTTCTCAATCCTTTGATGTTATAGAAAAATAGTGGTTCACTGAATCCTCAGTCTGACAACCAACCTCTTGGCGTGCAGGATTTTCAAACACAGGAGATTCCTTACTTTTCTGGCGCTCACAATACGTGGAATCTTCGCAAGGACGTCTGGAGAGGCTCTTTGCATTGTTGTGGATTCGGCCAGAATGATGTTCAATTGAGAAGTCGTATGCTCCTAGTGTTTCAAGCCATCGAGCAATTTGACCTTCTGGGTTCCGTAAACGCATCAGTTACCGTGATTTGTCCTTACTTGGAAGCGAGTACCGTAGAGGTAATGGTGGAACCATTTTACTGCGAGAACTACAGCTAGTCTTTCCTTCCACGTCACACAGTAACGACGCTCTGCTTTTCCGAGTAACTTACTATAGTTGTCAATGACCTTCTCTTCACCGTTTTTGGCCTGAGACAGAACTTATCTCACACCGAAGTTGTTGGCGCCAGTATCTAACACCAAAATCACCAGTTCTTTGGGGATAACTTAGAATTGGAAAATTGTTCAGCCGTCTTTTCAACTCTTTAAAGAAACACTCACATTCGTCTGTCCACCAGTATTCCCTTCCCTTTTTGGTGAGACGATGCAATGGTTGGGCGATATCGCTGAAACCTCTCACAAATCTCTTGTAATAACTGGTTAAACCAAGAAAACTTCTAGCTTCGGTCACATTCTTTAGGATAAGCCACTCCTGCACAGCCATTGTTTTAGTTGGATCAGTTCGGACGCCGTCGCTTGTGACAATATGTCCCAGGAATGCCACCTTATGTCGAAAAAATAAGCACTTTTTAGGAGACAATTTCAGCCCTGCTTCATTAAACGCTGAGTTACTCCCTCAAGCCTGCGTCTATGTTCTTCAAAGGTTTTCCCAAAGACGATGACGTCTTTGAGGTAAATGAGACAGCTCTCCCATTGCAGACCGCCTAACACCCGTTCCATTAGACGCTTGAATGTTGCGGGGGTGTTGCAGAGCCCGAAGCGCATCACACAGAATTGAAACAAGCCCTGGTGGGTAGGGAAAACGGCCTTTGGTCTGTCTGCCTCATCAACCTCGACCTGCCAGTACCCACTAGCGAGATCTAGGATAGAAAACCAGGCAGCACCACCAAGTAAATCCAAGGTATCGTCAATCCGTGGGAGGAGGTATGAGTCTTTTATAGCCACATCATTTACCTCCTGGTAATCGACACAGAAGCGTAAGCTTCCATTCTTTTCCCTCATCAACACAATAGGGGACGACCACGGACTACAAGAAGGTTCGATGATTCTATTGTTCAGCATGTCCTCGATCTCTTTCCCAGTCTCCTCCTGTTTGTTGATATGGAGTCTTCGGGCTGCCTGTCCTATTGGAGTGTGCGTTGCAGTGTTTTTCTTATGTTTGGATATTTTAGTCTTTCCCAAGTTCTGGGGATCAGTGGAAAATGCTTCTTTCCACTTGCACAACATTCTAGCTACTTTTGTTCCAGAGCCTTATCCAATCCCTCCGTACTCTCTAAATACGGCTGCTGCAAGTATTGTGGGACCTCAACCGGTCCACTTGGGTTTTCCACATAATCTGTATTGTGTTCCGCGAAAGACTCAACTTCCTCCACTCCTTCACACATACCTACAATTGTATTTTTTGTATAAGATTACCGGTTGTTCGAAAGATTAACCATTTTAACAGGAAAAACTCCTGGCTGAATTCTTGTCTAACTGCGTGCAACGAGTATTTCTTCTCTTTTAGCAATCCCCTCCGAAGCTTCAATAATCCCAAGTTTCCCTTGTAGGTTCACAGGCAGGTCTTTGACCTCTGTCACAGGTTGGGTACCGGCGGCCGACAGCAAGACAGGTTATATAAGCTCTTAACGAAACTGTAATACCAAAAACAACTCTGAAAAGATAATACTATTTGCAAGTTTATAATTCCTTACTTGCTTGATCAACATAATAAACGAATGACATACATACATGAAATATACAAGAAAATATGATAAACCAATATTCTAACCCTACTCCTACGTCAGGTGTCCTGTGTCGCTTAAGGACTACAAGTGTATCCAAGACTTTTTGTCAACGCCTCTCGCTATGTTTGATAGCAGAAGTAGGTGGAGTCATAGATTTGATGGTTGAAATTTCCCTATCGCTACTAATGCTTCCATCTTTCTAGCGTCTTAAGAATTCACTCGCAAAATAATTAATTCATCGGCTTCTCTTGCGACTTCGAAGAGCTTCGGGTAATAGAAGTATGTGTATTGCTTCGCTATTGTAAATTGTGCTACGTAAATCCCTCGTGAAACCGAGTTAACCAAAATTGGTGCTGTACCGCAGAAAGCACTGAGGAAAAATGTAAAACAATTGATCTACTACAGGTTTCATATATTAAAGACACCATAATATTTTGTACAGTTTTAAACCTTTTTGGCTTAAGATAAAACTTCAAGATCTCTCAAACTAGTTCTGTGCTGATACAGAAATCCTAAATAGACATAAAAATAGACTCCGCCTTTTCTTTAATAATCGGACACACCCCTAAAACAAAACCACGTACCCAAGGTGCATTTCATTCACACCCATATTAATACATTCTTTAATAAGCATCATTAACCCTTAATTTCAATTGCATAGAATTCTGGTTTTAAATTTGTACTTGTATATTAACTTAATTCGTTCCCCTACCGAGAATTTACTTGCTTCTTGGGATAAACCCAACTCATTCCAAAACGTCTGTAATTTCTGAAGAGATCTTGACAATATCTTATCCAAAAAACTCATCCCTACAATCTTAAAACCACTCCACCAACATATACTTAAAATTCACAACGCATATATTACAAAATTAAAATACTTATTTGTGACGTAATAACTTGGCACACCAGGAGCGTAGCTCACAAACCACTACAAACCCTCTTAATATACCATTAGACCAGGCATTCTTGGCGTCGCCCGTTATACTCGAATAATTTTGTACCCACCCCTCATTTGGTTTCCTAAAATATAGTTATGCATTCTAGGTATACCTCTCAAGTTTTCGATATATGACAAATCAGCATCTTACCTCCTACATGACATCATTATCTCTAACCATCTTTCTAGCATTAATTACCCCCTATATCTTATCATGCAAAACCCCATATCTAGATTGTACAAAAGTTACTCACGGAATGATGAAAACAGAATGTTTTGTATGCTATGCCTGGGCGTTAAACCTTAGGTGCCACCTCGACTCTCAACGTCGAAAAATTACTCTCGTTGAGTTATACGTCCTCAATTACGAAATTACAAAATACTCTACAAAGTTACTCATTTTTAGTCCTCAATGAAAGAAACGACTAACTTTATGTCCTCAATGACTTTATATTAATGTGCTCTCAATGACACGAATTGGTAGGCAAACCTCGGCACTACCTCACAACACACCCTTCTTGGTTGCGAGATTTTAAGCAATTGCCTAACCTGAATAATTTCGTTGAGTACGCCCTACAACCCGAAAAAGCCCTTACGTAACAAATATTTTGCTTACCATAGCGAAGGTATGTAAATTATTCTGAATTTGGCGCTACAAACTTTCATCCTAACACAGACTAACTTAATTTGGTACCTCACTTGTGACAACCTCCGCTCCTATAATAGTTTCCGATCGTGGTGGCAATAACGATGTCTTGCACGAAATATCCTCCCGCTTTCTGGTTATATCTCCCCTTCTCTTCCAAAAGAACTTCCTCCATTCCTGCATCAATAGAGCAGTGGTGACGTCATAAGAAGTCCAGCCCAAGTATGCAATCCGGCCCAATGTTTGCCACCCAGAACTCATGTCCCATCGCTTTATTGCTTTCACATATGGACATCTCCAGAAATGTCTTCCCAAGGATTGGCACACTACTGCCATCAGCTAAAACCAATGCGGACCCCGCTGACGGGAGACTTGGTCTCTTATCTTTTGGAATCTTAAAGTACCTCTCAGCTTGAACAATGGAGATGTTTTCCCCTGTATCGATCAATCAAGCAACTGATTGTGACATGATTTTCCCGTCTAAGTAATACCATCTTGGGCCAGTCCTGGTATGCCATCATGGACCGCCGCTCGAATGGGTATCTTTCTGGTTTTGTCTACTTTCGGACTTCGACCCCCAAACCCGACACCGTAGAGTTTTCCGAGTTTGATTCTTTTTGTCGGCGCCTAAGCTCTTTCAGTTTTTAGCAGTCTCGCTTGAAATGCCCTGGCTCTTAGCAATAAAAATACACCCTGCAATTCGATTGTCTACGCATATTTCCTTCGTACTGGTCAGAGAACGGGTTTGTGTCCTGTGAGTCAGTAGGGTTCCGCCTCCCAGAGTTCTTTAGCATTTATCATTTCATCCTTCAGAGTCTGCATAGACTGTGACAGCTCCCCCAAAGAGCTACGTTGGTCTGTTAGATTGTCTTCTACTATCTTGCGAACTTGCTCTGCAAGATTGTCCAAACTATTACCATCCACGCCGGTAGGTGGTGTGCTGCCGACCGCAAGAACAACTTTTCTCCCTCCAAAGCTCGTTTGCTTTTCAACCATTTAGAAGGTTTATATTTCCAGCGCGGTTTTCAGGATTTCATCTAATGTAGAAGGTCTTGTCTGGTAGACACCTAGTCCCAGATTGTTCCAACACGGATAATAATCCGGTGGATGCTGTTGGATAAGCCTGCCGTGTAAGCCTTTGCACTTCATGTGCCAGCTCTGGTAGAGTCTCATTCCCTTTTCGAAAACGATTTATCAACTGCATGCAAAAAACTTCGGTCTGGTGCGCCGGACTAAACCTGCCAGACAAAGCCCCAACAGATGTGTCATAATTCCTTCTTCCTGCAGCATCCAAATCCGGAAGTACAGATTGGTCTACGCCTTTCAAGCTGGTGGCCAAAAACATCGCTATCACACCAGGACTCCAATTATGCAATTCTGCGACTACCTTGAACTGAGCCTTATAATCATCCCACGATGTGGTTCCATCGTAAATCTCCGGTTGGATACCTAACGTTTCCACCATCTTAAGTATTGGTGGAATGTAGTCTTGTGCATGGTTCGAAGTTCTCGGTCCTGCATCAACCGGAATAAGAGGAATTTCTCTGATCATTCTGTTTGCACCGCAACTTTCTTCAAATGAAAATGGTCGGCAGTAACCACCACGAGATATTGCAGCTGCTTCTTTTGCGCGTAAAATTCCTTTGCGAAAGGGGTTGCCTGGAGATAAAGTTGATGGGTGAAAGTTCGCTCCGTATGCGGCTGTTCCTACAGACTGTTGGTGCTCTTCTTGTTCGAGAAGCTTCTTGTCCCAAGAAACTGGACCATTGTGTCGTTGGCGGCTGTCATTT
>JAIGNY010002809.1:352500-557500 GCA_020152595.1 Chiridota heheva | reverse complement strand
CATAGACCACATTTTTCATCTCTTAACAAATTTACATATAGCACCCCTTTTTCTTACATATTATTGCAGTCTCTCAACAAATCCAAAGAATTATAATAAATTCACGAAATTTGTTGCATAAATTAACAGAATAAGATAATATGTCGTACATTAAGAATACAAATTTAAGCTTGTAGAATTTCCGTCAAATGTGAAAAAGATTACTAAAACTCGGTTGAGTGCAATGAATGTGATTATAATAAGCTCCCTCCGTAAAGTAATATCAGCATCAAGAATGTTAAACCTATACCGCGGTTTCTTAGCATAGTATAACAAAAAGATTCCCATATCCAATGTGCATACGATCAATACATGCTTTTAAATTTAAAAATCCTTGGCATTTTATGCGATATATAAATATGATTCATCAGTGTATGAAGTTTTTGTGATGTTGTTGTAATGGGGCAGGAGAAGAAAAAACTATAGATTTGCTTCGTGCCTATTGATTACTTAATGGGAATTTGTTCAATTTTCAAGAAATCCAGAAGCTCAAGGTTGGAAAGGGACATCAACTCGCATTTAAAGAACTGGCTTGATTTTATTTAGAAATCACTTTGGTAGCGTAAAGAAAAATACAGCATATGAAGGATAGTTTTATACATAAGCTTAAGTTAATCACTACATACAGTATAACTAATAGAAATTTTACGTTAATGAGCTTTTCTTTCTTTTCTTTCCACAGGTTTTGGCATGACTTCACCGTCAACCAATCTTGGAAAGGCAATGCTGATTATATATGGTCTACCCGGATGTGCCGCATGTATCTTATTTTTTAATTTGTTCTTAGAAAGACTCATCACATTTTTAGCCTATATCATGAAAAAGTGCCACGAACGTAAACTTAGAAAAACTAGAGATCAAAATGGTGTGAAACTACCAAAAACTGGACGAAGACCATCCGAGCAAAGCGATGATCTAGAAAACTGGAAGCCATCGGTTTACTGGGTCTTATTATACCTAACACTGGCCGCTGCAGCCATTGCAAGCGTAGCTTCAGCAGTTTATTCATCAGTTGAAGAATGGGATTTCTACGAAAGCTTTTACTTTTGTTTTGTGGCCTTTAGTACTATTGGATTTGGTGACTATGTGCCAAGTCAGAAGATGTCATATCCCGTAAACCAGTTCCTCTACCGATTCGGTAACTTTTGGTTTTTAACGGCCGGTGTGTGCTGTATATATTCTTTCTATAATGTAATATCAATAGTTATAAAACAATTTTTAAATCTATGCCTACGGAAACTTGATTGTAAGTGTTGTCATCGAAAGAAACCTAGGCCAAGACGAAATGCAATTACTCCTGGACATCTTCAGCGGCAATTAAACTCGGCAGAAAAGCGAAGTCAAAATGGCGCCGGTCACAATAGTAATGTGGAAGTTACAGAATTTGACAGTGAAACCGATAATGCAGGAAGAAGAATGTCTGGTGAAATGATTAGTATGAAAGACTTCTTAGCCGCAAATAAAGTTTCATTGGCTGTAATGCAAAAACAGCTTTACGAAACATCTCAGCGAAGGGGACAACCCCCAGGCGGGGGCGGGATATCGACAGGAGCACCGATCGGTCAACCAGTGGGTGGATTAGCAATGCTTAATAACAAACTTGCAGAAACGGAAAGAAGGGATTAAAACTGCCTCCTTGCGGACCTAGCAAGAGGATCCCACCAAAATCGTTTTCTCATCAAATTCTGGCCGTTTACATCATTTCAGTGCTGCATCCGTGCTGTGAGATGGCAAATCGATGATAACCTGTGTTGCAATCTATTCCAACAATAGCAAACACGTTTCAATGTTTGAAATTATGAAAAAGCATCTTCTTAAACTTTCCGTCAAGTAATAATACTCCAGGGTTTAAAAATGAGATGTGTCAAAACAATCTTATGCAAACTTGATATCAATCATGAACAATTTTACATTCCTTTTGCTTATTTTTGCAAAAATCTGCAGTTAAGGGGTAGGATTGAAACCATTCTTGTCGAAAAGAGACAAACCACGTCTGACGTCTGACGTAATGATTTTGAATAGCTTATTCCTTGGGTTCCTCTGTGGACACACTCTTATTATACCATGCAGTTTTAATATTTAATGCTAATAGTGGTAGATACAGAACGAAAATGGAAAAGAGCTGCACGCTATACACACTTGTTTACACGCTGTATGTTTTCTGGTAAAAGAAAAGTTGAACAAAATATTTGTTGTTTTTATGGTCTGTATTTATCGGAGTGGCAATCTAAAAGATAAGGATGATTTGTGAAATATACAATTTCGCAATGAGAAATATACGAATGTACAAGAGGTTAAAAAGGAAGGTACTTTCGGTAAATGAGATGGATTGTAGTATATAAACTTTACTATACATAATAGTAATGTCTAACTGCTAACAAACAACACATCAACACATGAAAGACGGCAGTAATAGAAAATATGTTAACAGACTACATGTATGTCTGGCCAGTGTAGAGTAGCAAGATCCTTTTTGTTAGCATGGGCTAACAGCTAAAAACCAAATCAGAAATGAATTCAATATTCCAAAAATATCACATGTGCCTCGGAGACGAGAAATTCTAAAAGATATTATCTCTTTGTTGGTTCATTTATTTGTAAAATTGTTTACAGATGTAAAATCATACTCAATTAGATCTAAAATATAAGTGTATATTTCATCTACAAAACCATAATTGACATTTTATATCACCACTGCAACAATGAACCGCACATTATTACCAATTGTAATCGTTTTTTTAGGATGTATACCTATCATATACCAACATATTACGGTGCAACGTTTTCAAAGGTTTCAGAAATATCGGTGAGATATTTTGTATCTTAGATAATAAAAACAAATATCCTCAGATATGCTTTATCACTCTGCAAAACGTAATTGATTCTTAGACAACAGTGCAATTTTCCGTTGCGTTGAATATCGAGATGGTGATGAAGATCACTTATTTCACAGCATCTCTACACTGTGCTCTCATTCACGTAATCTTTTTATGTGCTATTATCGTCAAATATAACGTTGTTGTTGCCAATTAGATTATTTTCTTTATTTAAGTGCACTTGCATTAGTTTATATCTGCTGCATGGTGATTGGTATAAGCAAAGCTAACTGTATAAGTAATATCTTTATTACTCCGTGTGTTCAAGAATTTACGAACATATCAAGTTAAAAGCAAAAATTTCACTTTATACATCATCTGTAGGAGTCTGCAGAATCATAAGCAGAGAATTACCGGTAATGATATTAATGTTCGTTTTAAACGGTGACATCACTCCTTCAGGCATGGATCATACAAGAAGACGTCACATTGCGGCGGAAAATGCCACAAATGCTCCGCCAATATTCGATTACACCCCATTGCGGTTTAACGCCTTAACATAATTTTATTAATTGCAAAAGATTCTCCATGAACCAGGTTGATATACAAAGTGTACATTTTCAATTTAGGTGGACAACCAAATTGAAAACAAAATCCATAGATATAAATTCCCCCTGTCAATTTTCAAATTTAACTTTATTTGTGGTGACCCGAATGCGGTCGAAATAACCTTTCGATGGTGCTAATCCATATCGAAATGCTATAGCGAGGCAAGATATGAGTTGCATAAATATCTGATTGTGAGGAACACACAGATTCATTTTACAAAGAGAGGTATATAGGTAGATTTGGAATAATAGACATAAAAAGTATTTGATAAATGCTTTATTCATTTATCTTATATCAGATGATTCCAAACTGTAAACAAGAGAGGAATTCAAGAGGATTGGCTTCTCCCTTCTGTTCAAGAACCATAACTTCAGTCAGCAGTATTAACATTTTTACGTTTTCTTGAATGTCAGTATAGTTTTTAACATTCCAAAAGGCGATTAAAGACAGAACTGTGAATATATCTTGACTTCAAAGAAGTAAACACACAGAAGGATTCACGAATGACATGACGAATGAAATAATAACTTCTTAAAAAGTAAATGCAATCTGAAAGCAGAATCATTAGGCGGATGTATGGATGTTTACGTGCAAATAATCGTACAAAAGGTAGTTATCCTCAAGGTTGAATCATTGCATAAAATCCCATCTACAATACTAATAACTCCAATAACTCCTATAAAATTGGTTTTCGATAAAGACCAGCAAAATACTGCATTGCTGCTTGGAAATAAACAAATGATTCCCAAGATTGCAACGTAACGATGAATTATAACAAAACTTGATATTACCTAGTTGTACCTGATGATTCGACTAAATTGGCATGGTTACAATAGTTTTAGTACGTCAAGAAAGGTCGCAAGTGGTTACAACGTGTGTACTCAGTCTCCATTTCGTACTTATTGCAATGTTCTTTCGTGATATCATTGTTCACTAAGTGGCCTTAAGACTACCTTTGTCGTTTTTCTATGATAACTGTAAATATCTAAATGTATGTTTTGCCTTGTTGCTTGTACATAATATCAATGAATAATCTCCGGAAATGTACATATTGTATTGTTACAGTGTTTATATTATGATGCAATCATATTTTGAAAATTTTTACTAAATGTTGAACTAACTTATTTGTTCCACAGTAAAATTGTTAACATATCTACGGTCACCAAGTAGGACTTTGAAGTGAAATGATATATGACTATATGTGATATACCTTGTTTGTTAAAAGATATCAATTACAGAGACTACTTGTAGCAATTAGTTACCAAGAAAATCAAAAGTGAGGAAATTATTCTTGACCAGTAGATGTATAGGACATACAGGCCAAAGCAACTTCTGTCGCTTACGTTATACTCTCGAAATGAATCTTAAACTGCTGCCAGGCTGAGATATCAAAGCGTTGAATGTGAGGTACCACAGCTATGCAAGTGTGGTCGTGTATATGAAAGATAAACATGTTATACATATTACAAATGTTGTTCATGAACATGTTACATATGTCAACAAGGATCTAAATTTCTTATTTTACTTGAGGCAAACCATATATTTGAGTACAGAAACAGCATTTAAATTCCAGTGCATTTAGTCGGTTTGATGACTTACATTTTAAGTAAATTTTGAATTAGAGAAGATTGTATGGTCCTTTCATTTCTTTTTGTATGTACACTATTTATTGTCAAAAATTATAATTAATCATAGATACCACCACTAACTATATATCTAACTAATTGTCTATGGAAACAGATATAATAGATAAACATTACGAATACATATACTTAAATAAGTAACCATGAATAAATTATTTGAAATTGGATGAAAACTTTTTAAAACGAATTTGTATAACATTTGTATCAGTAACCTGAATATATTTAATTAACATGCTTCACTTTCATACTCACGCATAAGATAAGAAAATAATTCGATGTTTCCTTACCTTAGGTTGTGTCCATCTAGTAGCCTACATTATCTGCATAGATTATTCCACTCTTGCCCCATGACTATAGAGGTCAAAGGTGGACGATTGTCCTTACTTGGGGGAAAGACAAAAACATGTTTCTCCTCTCCGATAATTTCACTGGGTTAAATGGTCCCTTGTCCTCCACCACGGGATTTCTATCCATACGGGAGAGCGAATGCATCTTTATCTTCGAAACAAGATATGAAATTATGGGTATCCCTGCTGTATCAGTAGAATGGATATACTATGTAATATAAATACTGAGATGATTTGTGAAGATTCTAAGAAAATTAGACTGTGTGTCGTATATTTTGATGTATTCACCCTAACTTACGTTCAATTTACACCAAAATAACATAATTATCTTTCATTAAAGTAGGCCTGGAACACAAGTAAAGTTGTTGAAAAGATGCATTACTTAAATGTAAATATGGGGCAAGTTTGTTCAATTTTATTGCAGCAAAGATTATTGTTACAAAAATGTCCATATATATTTATAGAATTTGTTGAATTGTAAATGATTATTTGAGTGGCATAAAATCGCCCTCGGTGTGTGCAATACGAATGAGAGAACAAATCAATAAAAACCTCAACGAAAACCTTTTGTTTTAACGGTGTCATTTTCGATATAACTAGAAGCAAAAGGTTTGTGGTTCCGATGCTTTTTTTCACAAGCTGATTGATTTGCAAAATTTGTATTAACTGTTATCTTATTGTATATCATTAGATATTTGTTCCATGATACTTATTCATAAGCCACACCCAACAATACTTATTCATAAGCCACATCCATCATGCAGATCAATAAAAATGTTGACAACATTAGCATTTGCACAATAATTAATAACATTATCATAGCATGTAAATATGATGCAAAAATGCTTGCTCATTTATTATATTTCAAGAATTTGTCAGTAAGTACCGCCTGCTCATTAATTTTCATTATGTCACAATCACAACATTAGAACATATGTACAGACCATTACCCATCTGTGTACCTGATATAACATAAATCTGATATATTGTACATGAGATACAGTATGGTGTTTATACCATTTAGCACTTTCACATTAAGCAACGCCCACCATGCATATTAGTAACATCTGCTGATAACATAAGCATACACATCATGCCCAATATGATGCAAAACGGATGTACATTTGCTCATTTATCACTTTTCAAATATTTCAATTTAAGCCCCGCCCACTTATTAGTATGCAAGATATCACACCAAAATAGGGCACATCTATAGACCATGGGCTTTCTGTGTACCAAATATGACATGAATCAAGATTACCATTCTTGAAATACTGTCTTTACAAGCTCTTTTCAGCGAAATCATATTAAGCCCCGCCCACTACGCATGTTAATGAAATTCAAAGTTTTTACATTCTGAACATGTACACACCATCTAACATCATAATGATCCCAAATATGAAACAAAACAGATGCGATTGTTAAAATATGAACATTTCAATATTTTTACATTAAGCCTCGCATACTTATTAATATACAAGATATCACCACCAAAAACAATAGGGCACATCTACAGACCATGGGCTATCTGTGTACCACTTATGAACTGAATCTTATGTGCACTTCTTGAGATTCTGTGTTTACAAGCTCTTTTCAACAAAATCATGTGAAGCCCCGCCCATTACGCATATTAATTAATTTTAATGTTTTTACATCCTGAAAATGTACACACCAGCTAACAATATAATTACACCAATTATGAAAATAAAAACAGACACGCCATTGTTAAAATATGAACATTTCAGGATTTTTACATTAAGCCCCGCCTACTCATTAATATGCATGACATCACCATAAACAAAAATAGGGCATATCTACGGTCCATGGGCTCTCTGTGTACCACATATGACATGAATCCAGTTTACTGTTCTTAAAATATCGCGTTTACGAGCTGGCCCTGATGGAACCAAAAATGCATAAATCGAAAAAGTGAATACTGAGTTCAGTTGTTCTGCACCAAGCAGGTTTCTTAAACATGACTATGATGAACACTAGTGTTCAACATGATGAATCATTGAACCACGCGTTCAAGCTGATGGATGAATTAGTTCCATTAATAAGTATAGCCATAACTCACTGAGAGTATCACTGATAGCATCATAAGTCAATTAAAAACCTCTTAAAATAAATATTTTGATTTCTCCAGTGCATAAATGGCTACTGTTGTGGCATTTCCAATACAAATACCCACCTACACAATGATGACGCGGCCCACTCTCATATACGTTTTTTTATTTGTGTGGGTGAAAAGAAGCCAATCACCAAATAAAACAAAATTAAGTGACAACTTGATACAAGGACAAATGGCTTTAGGGGAGTGTGAGTTATACACCCTTCAATATTACACGGTCAAATGTTGAGGTTGGACAATGGTTGGTTAAATTGCAAAATTTGTGTTGTAGAATCTCAATGATTGGTTCAAAACTTGGTCAAACTATTCATTATATTCTGCAAAAAATTCATTATCTGCCTTCTTTGCTAATGAGACAATTCAAAAGTTAGTTCATAGACACCCCTTGCCCCCAAAAATGTTTTCTCAACCACAACCTTATCTGGGTTTCAATGAAAAGCTCTAGTGATAATCACTTCCATCAGAAAAAAATGTTGTTATGGTCAGTTTGGCTTATAGCTCTGAATAGATATATGGGGTGTGGCGGCGCATGTATATCTAAAAGCTAAAGAAAATCTGTCGTTCATGGTGGATGTGAATCAAATCAATACTGCAAAGAGATAAATGATAGACCATCTTAGTCACTTTATTGTATCAAGCTCAGCAGTCATTACTTTGCTCAGCGCAGCTATACAGTTATCATCTGAAATGCACACGACGTAAACCTTAGTTGCAACTCCACCACTCAGGAACATACAGGAAGGACTGACTATTAGTTTCCTCAATTTGCATATCAGGCAAACAAGTATATATATTCTCATATCACTTCCTATTTATATCTTTCATAACAGTCATGTCCACCTTAAGCAAGACCGCCAGTCCTCAATATATGGTAAATCTGATAGCCACAACAAGAACAAAAACGTAATTCAAGAATTGATGCATTTGCTTACCACAAATTTCAATCCCTGTAGAATCAATGACAATTAAAAAGAATATCATTAATGAATTAGTTCAGTGGTCTAGTATGGTTATCTTATATGAAACAGGACTTCAAAAGAAACAAAACGGTGAAGAGAGCATTGAAAAGTCTTATTCCTTTAAGGAGATATCTAAGTTTAAAGTTTGGTATCATTTGTGTTTGTTTGTTTGTTTGATGAGAGCTTAACGGCACCACGACAACCAAGGTCAAATTGTGCCTGAGAGGTCAGATTGATATAGAAGTAGGAAGGAAAGGAGACAGGAGGAGAATGGCAGAAATTCAAGACCAAAAGTCAGAAAGCTGTGATTGAGAGGGGAGGTGCATGGTTGAAACAAAATCAAAATAGAGAGGGGATGGAAGAGGAGAATTAAATATGGTTGTAGAGGGAGGCATGATGAAGGACGGAGATAATTTTATCCAGAGGATTTTTCTGGAAGAACTCAGCAATTGAGTTGTGGGGAGCAAGGAAAGCTCTGGGAGGGTTGCACAGGGGGTAAGCAAGGAGAACGTGATGTATTGTGAGAGTGCAATGGCAATTCTTGCAGAGGGGTTGGGGGAAGTCAACAAGGAGGTGGGAGTGAGTGAGGTGGGTGTAACCAATTCTAAGACGGTAATATGAACGTTGTCGATTCGAGAAAAGTTGTTAATGGTGGATTTGATCGGAATTGTGGGCTAGATGACATGGAGTTTGTTATCAATTTGGGAGTTCCATAAGGTTTGCCAGCAAACGAACAAGAGAAGCGATAAGCGGTTTGATGTCAGAGAGGGTTTTTGGAAAAGGGGCAGGGAGGAGGTTGAGGGCAAGCTTAGCGGCTGCATCAGCCCTGTCATTGCCTGGGATGCCAACATGGCTGTGTATCCAAGAATACTTTTCTTGCAGAGGGTGGGAGAAATGAGGTTCCGGAGGAGAAGGTGGCATGTGAGGTTATCCCATTTAAGATTGAGTAAAGAAGTAAGAACAGCCTTTGAGTCGGAGAAAATGGCAAAGTGGCTGAGCGGAGAGTACTCAATAAAGTTGAGGGCGAGGTGAATGGCCTTAGCCTCGGTGGAAAGATGGATGAGTAGTAAGTCTGCTACTGAGGGTGATGTCTTGGATAACGGCAACAGCGGCTGTCTTCTTGCCTTTCTTGGAGCCATCAGTATAGCTAGAGGTGTAATTTGAGAGTTGGTCTCTGATTTGGTTGTGGAGATTGATGAAGAGGTTAGGGTGGGTTTGAGTTTTGTGATAAGTGGAGAGGCTCAGGTGGACAGAAGGATGGGGTGGCCCAAGGAGGAAAAGGTTACAAGAGTGGTGGGGTTGATGCCGAGATGGAAGAGGTCTGATTTAATGCGTAAGCTGAAGGGAGGGGGAAGGGTTTTGGTCCTATCAAAGAAGGTGGAGAAAATGGGGTACCTAATGAGGTTGTAAACAGGGCTCTGGGTGTTGGTGAGGACCCTAAAAGCATAGGAGAGGCTAAGCTTTCTACATCTAACTAGAACGGGGGATTCGTTGGCTTTAACATGAAGGCTGGTGATTGGGGAGGTCCTGTTGGCACCCAGACAAAGCCTGAGGTCTTCATTTTGGATGGTGTTGATGTGGTTGAGGTATGAGTTGTGAGCGACACAGTAGACAATATTGCCGTAGTCAAGCTTGGCACGAATGGTAAGCCTGAAGATTTTGAGGAGAGCATAGCGGTTAGCACCCCAAGTGGTGTTGGAGAGGAGTCGGAGGAGTTGAGGGAGCTGTTGCATTTTAGTTTTAGGTTGGTGATGTGTTGCTTGTAGGTGAGCTTGGGGTCTAGAGTTAGACCCAGAAACTGTGATTGCCATTGAGCGCAAACTTCGAGTTGGGGTGGAGATTGTTGAAATGACAAAAGTGCATGCAGACTGTCTTGTCTTTGGAGAATTTAAAACCGTTTTTTTGCTCTAGTCTTGCAGCTGGTTGAGGCTGATTTGGAGCCTACTTTCAACAATAGGAAAGCTAGGGGAGGAGTAGGAGATGGTGAAGTCATCCACGTATAAGGTACGTTTGATGTTGGGGCCAAGATTATCCGCGATGTCATTAATGCTCAGGTTGAAGAGAGTGGGAGAGAGGATGCTACCTTGTGGGACGCCCTCTTCTTGGGGGTACGGGCTAGAGAGGGTGTGGCCAATACGAACTTGAAACTGCCTGGGTGAGAGGAAGTTTTGAAAAAAGATGGGGAGATGGCCTCTGAGGCCAATAGTGTGAGGTTGCGGGTAATGCCGTATTTCCGAGTAGTGTCGAAAGCTTCCTCGAGGTCAACAAATATGGCAATGAGGCGTTCCTTTTTGGAAAGGATTCCTGGATAGCGGTGTCGAGCGTAATTAACTGGACTAGGGTATTGCGACGTTTTCGGAAGCAGCTTTGGTGAGAGGAGAGGATTCTGTTGGTCTCAAGAAACCAGTTTAGTCTCTCATTAATGATCCTTTCCATAATTGTACACAGACAGCAGGTGAGGGCGATGAGGCGGTAGCTGGAGGGGTCGGTACCGTCCTTCTCCTGTTAAAGGACGGGGATGACAATAGCTGTCGTCCAGTTTGGAGGAAAGGAGTGTGAGGACCAAATGTGGTTGAAGATGGTGAGTAGTGTAGTGGTGGCCTTGATGGGGAGGTGTTTCAGGAACTGGTAGGGAATGTTATCTGGGCCCTTGGAGGTGCAGCCAGCGTCGTGGATGGCTTGGTTTAACTCAGAAAGGGTGAGAGGGGTATTGTAGCTTTCGGAGTTGTCGGAAGGAAAAGTGATTCTCCGGGTTTCATCGCAAGCTTTTTTGCTTTTAAAGATATTGGAGTAGTTGGTCGAGGGCGAGATGTTGCTGAAAGTGGCGGCGAGGTGGTTAACGATGTCCTTTTTCGCGGTGAGAAGGTCACCATTCCAAGAGAGATGGGAGATTTGCCCACTCTGCGGTGGAAGCTGTTAACCATTCTCCAAATCTTCTTAGTGGGGGTGTTGGTGGTGAGAGAAGAGATGAAGTTTTTCCAAGAGTTGGTTTTACTGTCCTTAATAGTGCGTCTGGCCTTGGCACGGCTGATACGAAAGAGGTTGAGGTTATGGGTTGTCGGGTTAGTTTTGAAGTTCCTGAGGGCTCTTTTCCTGTTCTTGATGGCGGTGTTTCTGTCATCAGAGAACCAGGGGTTGTTGGGATGATTTGGGGTTTGGAGGTTTTGGGAATTGAGCAGGTGGCGATGTTGATAAGGATATTTATTACTGAAGTTTGACATGGGATCCTCATCCTCGAGGAGATGGGGGGAGAAGTGTGAGTCACAGAGGGTTTCGAAAAGGGGCCAGTCAGCCTTCTCGAGGTTCCAATTAAGGCAGTGGTCAGTGAGGGTCTGAAGGTTGGAGTGTATAAGAAGAAGGTAATGATCACTACCACAGAGGTCAGCAGTGACTCTCCAGCTAAATCAGGGAGGAGGTTGGGGAACAGGTAGGCAGGTTAATACCGGTAAGGGAGCCTGCGGCAGGGTGAAGGTAGGTCGGGGAGTTAGTTTTGAGCAAGGAGAGGCTGTGCTGACGAAGAGCGTTTTTGATGAGCTTGCCTCTGGGGGTGGTGGTAATACAGCCCCACAGAGAGTTGTGAGCATTGAAGTCACCAAGAAGGATGAAGGGGGAGGGGAGCTGAGAGATGAGGTTGCTAAGGCTGGTTGGCTGAATGTTGGTGTTGGTGGAAGATAGATATTGCAAAGAGTGAAAGTTTTGTGGAGGGAGATAGGTATACAAATGGCCTGAAGGTCGGTGTGCACATAAACAGGGCTGTGTGGGATATCGTGTCTAACGAGAATGGAGACGCTCCCACAGGCCCTGTCGGCGTCCACTTGATGTTTGTGATAGTAAGCAAAGTTGTTGAGGGAGTAATGGTCGGTGGTTTTCAAGAAAGTTTCTTGTAGGCAGAAGACGACCGGGTTGTAGAAACAACTGAAATCAGACTACTTGTGATGTCATAGCCTCAGATTCCCCAAAGTCTTTGTGTATCTTATCATATTTTGTCCTGCGATTTTGTGGCTTAAAAACCATGGGACATGTCAGAAATGTAGTAAAACCAAATCTGGGAAGGGTATTTATAATATACCACCTGAAAAAAGTTTGAGGAATTTTTTTTAAAATAATGAAACAATTAAATAAATGTTCTTAAAATTCTGAATAATAAAACAAAAAATCATTTTGTTCTTGCTGACATATCTCGCACCGAATCCACAACACAAGGCTAAACTTGAGACTGTAAGGGAGGATAGTGGGTTTCATCTAAGCGTTCTCCGTTCCTTTAAAAGATGCTCAAAATGAGCCTCGGATGTTACTATCGACGTTCGCTTTGCTACACAGATATTATATATGCTTTAAAGGCAATACGCTGTGTTTTCAGTGGAGGGGAGGGAGGGTCAAGGGGAATCAAGATTTTCCGAATTATTTTCAAGTTTCATGTGACTTGTACCAAACATTGATGTTCGTACTGTCGTACTTCATGAATGTCCACCAAATAATGCACTTCATGAATGTCCACCAAATAATGCACCTCATAAATGTTTGCCAAATAATGCACGTCATGAATGTCCACCAAGTAATGTACTTCATGAATGTCCACCAAATAATGCAATTCATGAATGTCCACCAAATAATGCACCTTATGAATGTCCACCAAATAATGCACTTCATGAATGTCCACCAAATAATGTACTTTATGAATGTCCACCAAATAATGCACTTCATTAATGTTTGTCAAATAATGCACTTCATTAATGTTTGCCAAATAATGCACTTCATGAATGTCCACCAAATAATGCACTTCATGAATGTCCACCAAATATGCACTTCATGAATGTTCACCAAATAATGCACTTCATGAATGTCCACCAAATATGCACTTTATGAATATTCAAATAATGCACTTCATGAATGTCTACCAAATAATGCACTTCATGAATATTCACCAAATAATGCACTTCATGAATGTCTACCAAATAATGCACTTCGTGAATGTTTGCCAAGTTTTCAACGGAAAAGCAAATAATACACCTTTTATTAAGGTATGTGTAATCCTTCATACATTGTAGGTTATGGTTATCGACATAGATGGACGGCATGATTTGTATATAACACTATACAGCTGAGAAAGGATAGTAATTGTATTAGAATCTTCAGCATGGTAGGTATAAAATCTAACATTTTATAGAATACACAAACAAAATTACACGGAGATATAATGACAGCAATGTCCCAGTTACAATTTCCATGCAAATGAACGTTCCGTTGAAATGGTATGTAGGACTGGTCACTAAGCAATTCTAATTAAACACAAATAAGAAAACTTTGCATCAACAAGTGTTCAGAGGTTGAGGGACAAAGCCACGATGGGGGGTTTGGGGGCAAAGCCCGGGAAACCTCGCATTTTCTAAGTTTTAGAGGCCCTAAAAAGACTTTGAATATGTGCAATACACGGCCTAATTTAAAAAAAAAAGATGATTACGAACAATCTAAAATAACATACAATTTTGCAATTATACAGACTACCCCCTCACCCCAACCCTATCAAAAAATAGCCATTTTAGACAAAATATTTTTCTTGACATTTCAAACATTGCCATGTACCCCCTGCCCCCCCCCACCCCCGCCCCCAACGGCGCCACTGACACAACGATATTATAGCTCCCGCTTGCATTTCCCAAGAACAAAATAAATATCAAACATGTATTTTCTTCCTACTTGAATTAAGTACCAAGCAATAAAAACAGGTTTGTTACCGCCCTACAATATATGTTGAGCTACTACGTCATTGATGTTCTAGTTTAGCATTGCATTGTATAATCTGCAGAATTTGAATAAAATGCGATGGGATCGACAAAAATATAATCTGGAGACGAACATATGCTATACATGGTGGAAATATCTGACTTTAAGATATATCTACTCATTGTTAGACAATTCTATCATAATGCATTTACTTTTGCCTATTTCTTGAAGCGTTGCCGACAAGGACAGGGATTTTTCACTCAAGTTAGCAATTTACTTTTACTGGGTGACGCCTTTGTTACCAGCGAAGCAGAGTCGAAAGAGGCTCTTCGTGGCATCAAAGTCGGCAAGGTCCAGATTGGTAGACTTTTATTAAAGAATGCAACCTTCTATCTGCGTGCAATTTGCCCCCATTTCTTGCTTTCCGCTGCTGTGGCATGTAATATATCTAAAAGCTGACAGTGGATCTAACCATAAGTAGCAGGCAGCAGTATCCATGTTCTAAGTGCAGAAAATATAGACAAGATACTGTACATAATCATAAAATCAAGGTAAGCCCGTGAAATATTTTTACCAGAAAAAAATGTCTATGACTGTTTTAATAATTGTAGATACTTTTAAAGGATTTATCAATGATTAAGACCAAAAGAAAAATGTCTTTTTTCCTTTGAAAATATTTTTTAAATGAAAGGCTTCCAGGTGTAGCAAAAGCATGGTTATTTCTCAACATAGACTGCAACGAAGAAGCATGCACTATTATATCAAAATATTAAATTTACCAAAGATAAAATATATTCACGAAAACAAAACATGAAGATCTAGTAGATTTTAAAACTATGCATTTGTGCATGATTAAACTCAACCGTAGACCCAGTATTCGTTGTTTGCAATGCAAGTATTCGTGGTTTACATCGTCGTCGAACGCATTTCAAAAGGAAAGATTCATAGCCTATATCATTACAGAAGATAAATATCATAAACTGTCGGGAAACTAAGGTATTATTTAAAAAGCTTGTCAGCTCGTAGAAAGAAAACAAAGAGGAATTCGAAAATAGGAGAAGTACAATAAAAAGTATACATTAGAGTCAAATATGTTGTCTTTCAATATCTAACAACTTGTGGGTGTTGTTATCGACCAACAAAACACTTCACACTATTAAGACTTTTAATGATGTCATCAAAAGTTAATGATATCATCTAAAATTAATGATGGCTAAAAACGGGTTGGGAAAATGATTTTCCTCAAAACGAAATAGAAACGTTACCTGACCGGGAGCATTTTCAATTTTGAGGTATTCTAGAACCTAAGATTATTTAAAAGCTTTGACCATTTTTTTCTCTTATTGAGAACCAATAATGTTGATCAACAATTACATTTTAGAATAAAAGTACAGGATATATATATATATATATATATATATATATATATATATATATATATATATATATATATATATATATATATATATATATATATATATATATATATATATATATATATATATATATATATATATATATATATATATATATATATATATATATATATATATATATATATATATATATATATATATATATATATATATATATATATATATATATTTTAATATCTACTTTTAAATGATTTGGTTGATAAAGGTTTAAGTGTAAAAATCCCCAAACCAAAAGAGATATAGTTATTTCTGCTAGTGATTAATTTTTTTCGAAAACAAGATGGAAAACATTTCTTGCACCCATGACTTTTTGTAAAAGGATCACTAATTTTTTCCCAGATTGAGCTTGTTAATATATGCTGCAAAAGTGATATTGCAATGTAATAGCACATACTAATTATATACTAACTCTTCCCCCAAATAGTGTGAAAAGACATAAATAAAAAGTTCTCAAAACAAACTTCTTCCAAATTTTAACATAAACTACTCATTGAATAAATAAAAGACGTTCTATCGGTCTCAGTATGAGAGCTTGTCTTGTCCCACTGGTATAGGTGATATAAAATTATGTAAAAGCAAACTCCAGGTAGGACCAACCAGTTCAATAAAATGTTTGAAACAAGATGTAAATCCGGACAATCCTAATGACAATCAAAGCAGAAGGACATTTACATAATATCAAATACAAATTACAGTTGAAACATAAACAGTGTTCTTAGACGATGTTTTTCTCTAGATTTTGTAAAGGTTTGCTTAATCACATAGGTCTATAAGATAGGATTTAATTTTTGTCTAGTCTTGTCTCTTTGATTAAACGACCTGATATATCCCACCTGCCCACTGCAATCCTTAGATGTATCCATGTCAATACGTATTCTGATACTTTGGATGCATATCAAATTGATCAGTTTATTATTATTCCAATTTCAATTTAGGCCCGTTTTCCGTCAATTTTCCTGATATGATTAGACTGCTAATGTTATGCACGTATGTCATGAGCAGTGGCGTAGCCAGGATTGTCATATAAAGATCATATCAAGAAGGAAGGGGAGGGAGGGGAGGAGGGGAGGGTTGAATTGAACCGACACAATATTTAGTGGTGTAGTTGAGGTGACCCCGAAGGTGTCACTTCGAGGACAAAGCGCTTGACTTGTCGGCGTGGGGTCCAGGCCCGCCCTTAAGGGCCCCTGGTGTGTGTGTGGTGGGGAATGGGGGATTCCATGGGCGAATTGACATTTCAAGGGCACAAACGTATGTCACAAGGCATAGTAAGAAGGTGTATTATACAAGTCCAAATTCATGTCAAACAGAGCTATAATGCACCATATACAAAACACAAAATCATGAAAAGGCATAATGTAGATATATGTTGTATTGTTTACGTTTGTACGTGGTTAGGTTGATCGTCACTCTTTAAAACATATGCGTTGTCTAAAAGAAAGGTTTTCAATAATTTACAAATGTTGAATATATTATTACCGAAAAACCTTTTTCTGAGAAAGTGCCCTTTTGAAATCTAAAAACATAATAAGCACCTGGAATGTCAACAGGTCAAAGCTTGTTGAACCGACGGCACCAATCTGAACCGACGGAATGAAATATTGGGGGATTCCCCCCTCTCTGGCTACGCCACTGGTCAAGAGTTAGCTCAGCTAAAGAATTGAAGGAAAGTTTTACATCTACGTGATAAGTTGTTGTGGTTAGAAGTTATTTCGGTATAGACTCATGAAACGACATATGCCATGAATAAATCAATAATCACGCCGCCAATAACTTTTAACAAACGAATCAAAATATGCAGTTATTAAAGTTTGCGATACCAGCAATCGTGGGTGAAATATCACGTGATATAAAACGTGACGCTTGGTTTTCGAGGTATAAAACGTAACGGTCGGTTTTCGAGGTATAAAACGTGAAGGTTGGTTTTCGAGGTATAAAACTTTTGAAACCAGAATTCTTTACATTAAATGCTTTCTTTATTGGGCATTAACTGTATGTTTTCAATCCCATCTATTTATCCAGTGGCATAGAGCTAAAGGTTTACCTATAGTTCTTGATCTGTAATGTTCCAAGTTATTGACATGCAGCAATGCGTACCCCCTCCAAAATCAAAGCAGTTTTAAACACACTTTATAGAAGAAATGGATTTACTCACTACCATAAACAAGTTACAACGAATTGTGAAACGAGGAGCCACGAACTTTGCAGGTCAAAATGATGTATTTTCATTGCACTCAAAATGGCGAGTATATTGATTCATATCCTAGAATCTGATCAAATTCTAAGACGACCATTCTACTGTCTACAGTCGGGCAGCATGCCTATTTATGGGAATATAATTTTTCCTATAAATGGAAACATTTTGCTACATGGAAGTCGCCAATTTGTGATATTTCCCTAATCCTTTGCTATTCTAACGTTAAAGCCTTATGCAATGTTACAAATTTCAAATTTGAAAAACGTCTGGGAAAAATATCTTTGCTTGGGGAAACTTAAAACCGTACCTTCATTACTGTCATGGCTACAACTTTTCCACTCCCATTTGATATGTTCACCACGCCGTTTTCGATGTATTAGAAAAAATAAACAATAGAGCTAGGCTATTTGGCGCGAAGCAGCCATTTTGAAAATTCAAATGTTTTTCAATACAATGATTTTTAATATTTCAAGTACATAAATGATAAATTATGACATTTTATTGCAACATCTAAACAATATGGCTGCATGACTTCAATATTCTCGTGTTATAAATGTTCCTATTAATAGGCATGCTTCCGGACTGTTCTATAAGAATCACAATATCCAAATTTGATCTCGGGGACCAACCCCCTCGAAAAAAGCTATGGGGCTCAACGTACCTCCACCCTCCGCTACATTTTAGCAATCATTTATGTTGCAATGGGAAACCAGCCTTCAAGCAGGGCAGGAATCGATGATTTAATTATGCATTCAATATTGTTAAACAGACCCTATGACCCCACTTGCCCCACTCTCTGACACTCGATTCATTTCATTCTTATCATTATACGAACTTGCTGGCTAAAACCAGGTTGTCTGCAAGTGCTACATTCATGGAATATTGATTGCTTTTACCTTTGACTTGTTCTGTACTTCAGCCTATATATAATATAATATATGGAATTCATATAGCAGCTTTTCTAGTTTAAAGAACTATTCAAATGCGCTTTACAACTAACAGATTAGTTCTCTGCCTATGGGCGCACATGAACTTCGTACTTGAAAGGGAAATGTGAATGAACACCACCGCGTTTTCACGCTTCTCTTCTCGAATAGAACCAAGCAGGGGTGACAGCTTAACATTCCCTCTGGAGGGGAAAAAGATGTTAAGAAAATGAAGGAAATCGTCACGAAAATTGAAGCAAAAAAAACACAGCAAAAAACAATTTTCATTTTTCTTACAGCTGAATGATGATGTTCGGCTATCTGTTCGAATAGTTGTGGATAAATCGAGTTAGACCTGACCAAGGCTTAAACCTATGACCTCCAGCATCTCAACCGTGCGCTCTGCCAACTGAGCTACCTATTCTCCTAATATATTCATGTTATGAATCCAATCCAGACAGAAAATACGTTGACCTTCTACGCCAAAAACATGGGTGTTTGGACTGCTCTGAAGTCAAAATTAGCTTTGAAAAAAGATAAAAGTGACAAACTTTTCTGACCGTTTATGCATTACATGCAGCGGCGTAGGAAACTATTTGACACAAAAATGAAAGCAAATTTCACAAAAATGAAGAATATTTTACAAAATTTGAAGAACAATTCCCGAAAATGAATGAAATTTTACGAAACTGTAGCAAATTGCACGAAAATGAAAGACAACTTTTTAAAAATTGAAAAAAAATTCCCGAAAATGAAAGAAATTGCATGAAAAGTGAAGCAAATTTTACAAAAAATTAAAAATATTTTACGAAAATTGAAGGAAATATTCCTAAAATTGATAAAAACTTCTCGAAAATTAAAAGCACATTTCTCGAAAATGTAGGAAATCGGTGCGAAAATTGAAGCAAAAAAAAAAAAAATGAAAGAAAATTTACGAATATTGAAGGAATTTACGAAAATTTCCGATTTCCGGAACAAAGAAGCTATGGAATATGACTCTTCAAAATTCAATACACCTTCATTAATGGGGAGCCAAAATGGTACTTGGTCCTCCTGGAAAAATCATTTCCCCCGCCCTTGATTACATGTATTTATATAAACTCCCCGCCCTCCCATTCGGATTTCGCCCTCAAACCACAGTTTCGGTGTGCTGATTTTCATGTGTGTATTGTGTTACTCTCGGGGCTGTCAGTCTAAATGTCATGTCTTACTTTCCCAATCAAGCTTAGATATGTATTTTTGAATTGTGCATTTTGCCCCATTATCTTCCATACAATACTTTTAAACATCTGAAAACACATTTAGCATGTTGCTTGTTGGTCGTTGTACTGTTGTTGATGAAATTCGATCTCCACAATATTTCTACAATGCCAAAACTTCAAGTTGTGTGTCGCTGGATATCAAACTATCTGTCATAGCTGCATAGGCATACATCCGGCAAAAAATAGAAGATTACTATTTTATTATAACCTGATTTTTGTATTTTCAATAGGTCGCAAAAAAAAAAAAAGGGCAAAAGATGGACATTTTGCAGCATATACCCTCCGTAGTTCAATCAGCTGCCAATGTTTGCTTGTTATCTTTTTATGATACATCCCTGCCCTGTTTATTTCTTTATGGCGGCTACGAAGGTCAGACATTTGTGATGGCCTTCCATCACAAATGCCTACCCCATATGCAGTTCTTGATATATATCTTACCCTTTTAAATTGGTTTATTCTGCAAGGAGTTTGAGATAGACTTTCCTTTGTTGCCCTCCAGTTTTCTTTCCATGTTTAGTTTGGAACATAAGAACCTTCGAGCAGTTTTGATACTAGATGTAACATCCCTGCCCAGAAGTGTAAATACCAGGGATGTGTCACACACCCCAGATCTTGAGACTCGTCAGTAAAATTTGAGATTATCTGGTATCAAGTCGGTAGAAAAAAAAGCAAAGTTGATTATTAACTTTTTTACAGGGAGGCTGTTTTTTTCTTCAAATAGGATGCTAATTTGAGGCCGTCGGTGAATCTGATATTGTACACCCCCAGTTAAAATAGGCTACTAACGCGGCTGTCCCTGCCAAAAAACAATAAATTACCTCCTTGGATTTATAGACCTACTTTTAATCCTTGCATTTTTGGCACAATTGAATTCAGTTAAAGGGATGTCATGTAACATTGCAAATATGGAAATTTATGTTCTTGACTCACTTCACCCTCAGGCACATTTGAGAGAGGTAATTGTAAATTACTCAAAATTATAATAAATTCTTGTTGTTGAAAGAGCATTTTCTACTTATTTGTACAATTATTTATCATCGACAGCATTAGGCGCTCAGGTGGAATTGAGGTCGACTGGTGTGTTCAATTTGAGGAAGTTAAATTAATGATAGTAAGAAAACTTCACGAAGAATACAGAAAAAGGTCACCACTTTAAAACAGGTTTTTCCGAGAATTTTTGCTCGAGCATTGAATGATTACCGGCTGTGTATGACATCATCATCACCTGTCGTCGGTATAGGAATAGCATAGGCAAAAGTAAAAGTTTTGACAAAGTGGTAGCAGGTTGATTTATCCACCATAGCTACAGTATCTGGTTTGTATTGAGTCCTATGTCTCTGGCAATGATGTCAAGATAACACATTTTCCATCTACTACGATTTGGGTGTGCACCAGAAGGTGGACACCTTGGGTATGACAGCTAAAGAGATATAAGACGAAGGTTGTCTGATCCCCCCACCTTTGTTACATGGAGTCTTGATACTTGCGGCTGTTGTCGAGTAATTGGCAGAGCATCTATAACAAATCTCTGGCAGAACTTGTCTTTTCTCAAACTATCAAATGACTTGACTTAGGTCATATTCACCTTATCATCAGAATATATCAACTTTGAGAGTGTTCAAGTAGAAGTAACAAGAACTGTCGGAAGGACAGTATGCTCGACGATTCAAAGCTAGTTTAGACAATGGGTTTGTTGATGGACGTATATGCCGGTAATGGTGCTAGTAGAGAAGTTAATTCAAATTACATAAGCTTTTGAAGGATGCACTTACTTTTCTCCTTTCTTTAGATTTTCACATTTTACTGCAAGTCTCAAAATATCTTTTGAGTTGTATCAGACAGTTTGGGTGAGGTTACTACCTCACCCAGTTACTCAGAACACATGAAAGAAATCTTTATAAATGAAACACCTCTTTTCATTATATCCATGGAGCCACAAAGAAAGGAGAGATCCATGACTTGCCAATGTCAATGAAATATTTAAATATTTACAATGTATTTATGCTGCATAATGCAATTATTTGTTATTTATTCAGTCATTTACTTACCTATCTACCCTCCTATTCATCTTAAAGGATTAGTTCAGTGGTCAAATTAATTTACGTTATATGAAAGTGGACTAAGAAAGGAAAACAAAAAAAAAAAAAAAATGGTGACGGAAGCATTCCAAAATACTAATCCATTAAGGAGATGTTTAAAGTCAAAAGTTTTGTCTCATTTATTTAGAAAAAAAGAAAGAAAAGAAATCTTGACTACTATATAGTTGTGACATCACATCCTGATATCCTCAGTCTTTATGTAATCTTTCTTATTTTCCCCTGTGATTTTGGGGATTAAAACTATTGGATACGCCAGGAAAGTGAAAAGACTTTAGTTAAAGGTAATTATAATTTATCAGCTAAAAATTTGAGAGAAAATTGTTATGCAAATAACCTAATCAATATGCACACTACACCCCACCATTGGGTGTAGACAATGCTCTTCACATATATGATCATTTGTGTAAACAAAATCCCCACACCCACTATATATTAATAGATATCATATATACAAAAGTTTCATTGTTATGCAAATAAGCTAATTAGTATGTACACACAACCCCCAAATCATGCTTAACTGAACAGTACCAATGCCACCTACAACTGTATCAAGTAGCAAGTTATTATCTCAGGTAAAATATTTTCTACGAGTCTGTTGTTATGCAAATAGACTAATTAATTAGCACATTACACCTCACCATTAAGTGTAGACAATGCTCTTCACATTTATGATCATTTGTGTAAACAAAATCCCCACTCCCGCTTTAATTTAAGACATATCATAGATACAAATATTTTCATTGTTATGCAAATAAGCTAATTAGTATGCACATATAACCCCCAATCATGCTTATTTGAACAGCACCCATGTCTTTTACCCCTGTGCCAAGTTACATGAATGTACACCATTCATGACTTAGGTTATGCGCTCATGAATGTTAAACATTTTGTACGAGTCTATAGTGTTATGCAAATAACCTAATTATTATACACACTTTACCTCACCATCAAGTGTAGAAAATGTGCAAACAAAATCCCCACATCCACTGTAATTTAAGAAATAACATAGATGCAAATAAGCTAATTAGTATGCACACACAACCCCTAATCATGCTCACTTGAACAGAACCCTATGCCATACAACCCCTATTCATACTCAGTTGAACAGTACCCGTATGCCAAGCTGTATTGATATAAACCATTCATAACTTAAGTTATGAAAACTTTCATCAAAAACTTGAACTTGACAAATATTTTCATTGTTATGCAAATGAGCTAATCAATATGCACACACAACTCCACAATCATGCTCATTAGAACAGTATTTATGTCCTTTACCCCTTTGCCAAGTCACTAAATGTACACCATTCATAAGTTATGAAAACTGTAGCCAAAAATTGAAACCTGACAAATATTTTTATTGTTCTGCAAATAAGCTAATTAGTATGCACACACAACCCTCTACTCACGCTCATTTGATCAGTATCCATGCCCTCTACACATATGCCACGTCACAAGAATGTACGTTATTCTTAACTCAAGTTATGAAAACTTAAAGCAGACGCCGACGCCGTAGAATAGCTCTACTATTCTTCGAATAGTCGAGCTAAAAAAGGTGTATGGTCATCAAAAAATGATTAATTCGAAGAAGAAACATCAATCCGTTTATCTGTGGTTGGCATTGGAATTTCCGAAGCTAATTTAGAAAGAAAAAAAAAAGGCTTTTTGAAGCTTGTTTGCGAAGGCAAGAAAAGATTTTGGCTTTTTCTGAAAATTTGACTTTCTTCCCTCAAAAAGTAGCTTTATAATAGTTTAGACTTGTTTGGCTTGCAAAAAAGCCTTATTTGGCGGCGCGCAGTCCTATATGACTAAGTTTGTCTTTTTCTCAAAAAAAATAATGCAGTGAACAAATTGTGTAAAATGCACATGAAAGAATATAAAGATTGTGTGGTGACGTATGATATCACATGAAATATTCGACACGTACATGCTGATTCACTGTTTATAAACAGTATGCTTTTACATGCACTTATTTGTGCATGAGTTACATGCACTCGTTTTTTAAATTTCTAAAACTTGATAATAATTTTATCACACATGATGAATAACTTCTGGCTATAAATTTTCAGTTCAATACATTCAAACTCACCTGAGTGTTTTAACTCACATTGTTTTAAAAGTCCAAATGAATCCTCAGACCCACATTAAATGCATGACTTGGTCCTGCAGTAGCCAAATCCACAATACCTGGCCCTTCACAATAAGTTCCATTGTGTGCATATAGATGATTAGGAGTTTAAGTACTGATGCGTAAAATCACTGAACTATCAGTGATGATTTCTTAATTGCTTCTAGCCGAGTCTAAAAGTCGTACCAGCCGAAATAGAGGTTCTTTGCGGGTGAAAAGACTACAAATTTGTAGCGAGGAATGGGCGTAATGCAATCTTAAAGGATTGGTCTAGTGGTCAAATATGTTCATCTTATATGAAAGAGGACTTCAAAAGAAACAAAATGGTAAAGAAAGTATTCAAAAATCTTATTCCGTTAGATAGATATTCAAGTTTAAACTTTGGTATCATTTGTATAGAAAAGACTGAAATCAGACTACTTGTGATGTCATAGCCTCAAATTCCTCGTCTTTATGTATTCTATTATATTTTGTCCTGCAATTTTGTGGCTTGTAAACCATGGGATATGTTAAAAAAGTAATACAACTGAATCTAGGAAGGGTATTTATAATATACCACCTGAAGAAAGTTTGAATAAAAATGATTAAATAGTGAACAAAATAAATAATTTTTTTCTTTAAAATACATAAAGACTTTGAGGAATCTGAGGCTGTGAGGTCACAACTAGTCTGATTTCAGTTGTTTCTACAGAAATGATAAAAAACTTTAAGCTTGAATATCTCCTTAACGAAATAAGACTTTTGAATGCTTTTTTTACCATTTTGTTTCTTAGGAAGTCCTCGTTCATAAAAGATGAACATGCTTGACCACTGAACTAATCCTTTAATGGGAAAGATGTTATCTTCAATATCGTCACTGAATGAATTCGAAGCACAAAATGTACAAGGACTAAACTTCTAAACAGGCATTAACGGCAAGTATTAAAAGCCAAGAACAAATGGTTTTTCGAAACCCTAAATGATATCAAAACATACTCTTCTTAAGTTATGCTAGCTTTTTCCACAAACTCTGTCTAATATCTTGTGAGTTGATGGATTTAAATGCTTTGAATATTCCCTGCACTATTTTCCTTTTATATCATTTAAGAAGAATCTGTAACTGATTTAATCTTCCTCCCCAACCCCCATTACGGATCACGCTGATAAAATATAGTAAAATAAGCTTTAAGTGTGGGGTGAAGTATGCCCTTTTCCCAACAATGAGTATACCGCCTTCATTTGCATTTTACAGGAACTAAAACAGCTTGGCCGGATAGAATCAGAACCAAAGTGTTTTGTGGTTCTGATAGTTTTTTCATAAGCTGATTAATATGCAAATTTTGTATTAACTGTCATGTTATATTATATCATAAAATATTTGTTTCTGTTTATTCACAAGTCACACCCACCATGCAGATCAATACAAATGTTGACAACATTAGCATTTGCACAATAATTAACAACATTATCATAGCAAGTATGACTGCTCATTTATCATATTTCAAGAATTTTCCAGTAAGCACCGCTCACTCATTAATATTCATACCACTACCACAAAATTAGAACATATATACTAGACCATTACCATGTGTACTGTACCTGATATGGCATAAATCTGATATATTGTACATGAGATATAGTATGGTGTTTACAACATTTAGCACTTTCACATTAAGCCACGCCCACCATGCATATTAATAACATCTGCTGATAACGGAGCATGCACACATCATGCCCAATATGACATTTATTACATTTCAATTTTTTTTCAGTAAGCCCCTCCTACTAATCAATATTCATATCACTACCACAACATTAGAACATATAAACAGACCATTACCATCTGTGTGCTGTACCTGATATAGCGTAAATCTGATATATTGTACATGAGAAACAGTATGGTGTTTACAACATTTAGCACTTTCACATTAAGCCACGCCCACCATGCATATTAATGACATCTGCTGATAACAGAAGCATGTACACATGCCCAATATGACACAAAATGGAAATAGTTGCTCATTTATCACTTTTTTCAGAATTTCACTTTGAGCCCCACCCACTTATTAGTATGCAAGATACCACCACCAAAAACAATAGAGCACATCTACAGACCATGGGCTTTCTGTGTACCAAATATGACATGAATCAAGATTACCATTCTTGAAATACTGTTTACAAGCTCTTTTCAGCAAAATCATATTAAGCCCCATCCACTGTGCATATTAATGAAATTTAAAGTTTTTAAATTATGAACATGTACACACCAGCTAACATCATAATTACACCAAATATGAAACAAAACAGACACGCAGTTGTTAAAATATGAACATTTCAAGATTTTTACATTAAACCCCGCATACTCATTAATATGTATGACATCACCATCAAAAACAATAGGGCACATACAGACCATGGTCTATTGAATATGACATGAATCAAATCCAGTTTACCATTGTTGAGATACCACATGTTTACACGCTTTTTCAACAAAATCATATCAACTACGCATATTAATGAAATTCAATGTTTTTACATCATGAACATCTACACACCAGTTAACATTATAATTACACCAAATATGAAACAAAACCGATATGCGGTTGTTAATATATGAACATTTCAAGATTTTTACATTAAAACCCGCATACTCATTAATATGTATGACATCACCATCAAAAACAATAGGGCACATACAGACCATGGTCTATTGAATATGACATGAATCAAATCCAGTTTACCATTGTTGAGATACCACATGTTTACACGCTTTTTCAACAAAATCATATCAACTACGCATATTAATGAAATTCAATGTTTTTACATCATGAACATCTACACACCAGTTAACATTATAATTACACCAAATATGAAACAAAACCGATATGCGGTTGTTAATATATGAACATTTCAAGATTTTTACATTAAGCCCTGCCTATATATTAATATGCATGATATCACCATCAAAACACAATAGGGTAACTCTACGGTCCATGGGTTATCTGTGTGCCACATATGACATGAACCCAGTTTCTTGAGATATCGCGTTTACGAGCTGGTATCACACACACACACACACGCATACACACACCCACGCCATCATGACTGCGTTGGTTCCTGATACTATCGCATCAAAACCAAAAAAAAGTGAGAAAGGTCATTCCCTACACATTTGTTTCACCCTCAAAAGGCACTTAAAAATCAATGTTAATTGTATTTGTCCCATTTGAAGGCTGTAAGGTATATAGGAAATTTTCTCTACATTCTGTGTGGGCACAGTGGAGAAGATATTAAATACACTATTATAATAGAAACAAAGAAATACTTAAATAACTTTCTTTAAAATGTTATGGTCAATTATCTGACAAACTGCATGTGAAACCATCCATAACATAAGATTTATTTTTAGTTGCATAACAAATCATAGTTTCACCTTTAAGGGAGAGGGGGACTATATATACCAGTATAGCAATATTCCCTCATTTCTGCAGTCAAGGAAGCTTTCTGACCCATATCATGCTCTTCAAGGTCTATGTTGGTTCTGTAAGAGTCATATACTCTGCCTGAAGAAGTGTTTCTGTATGTCCAGATGGGTGTTCTTTGTACATTTCAAATTGGTGTCCTCTAGTGATACTGCTGTGTTGTAGCTTAAAGAACTTGCAAAAAACTACTTGACCAATAATTTTTAAACTTGAAAACCTGGATCATATCACCTATTAACCTCCTCTCCTTCAAAGTTGACATTAAATATTCTAATGCGCTCAGGATTACTTAAAGAACGCAATCCTAAAATCAGCTTTGATTAAAAAAAAAAAATGGTTGGCTATGTGGTGGAGAGCCTGCCTTTCAGCAACGAGGCCTGCGTTGGATCCTGGGTCGGGTAATACCGTAAAGACACTTTAACAATGGAACCTGTAGCTTCTTTGTTTGGTAAATATCCGGTTGGTAATATGTTGCCCAATTATTTGTAGTTGGTTTCTTTGAAAAGCGGAATGTGGCATCGTCGTTGTCGTCACCATCATCATAATAATAATAATAATAGTAGTAGTAATGGTAATAGTAGTAGTAGCAGTAGTAATGATAATAATAGTAGTAGTAGTAATGGTAATAGTAGTGATGGTAATAGTGGTAGTAATGGTAATAGTAGTAATGGTAATAGTAATAGTATGGTAATAGTAGTAGTAGTAATGGTAATAGTAGTAGTAATGGTAATAGTAGTAGTAATGGTAATAGTAGTAGTAATGGTAATAGTAATAATAGCAATAGTAAAATAATAGTAACAACAACAACAATCCAAAGCTCTTGACCAAGATCACAACAATAATGCTTTAAAATAAATGGTCCATTGATAAATAAATTAGTTTTTAGAAGACGTTTGAAAGAAGTAACAGATGGTGTGTTGCGAATTAAAGATGGTACATTGTTCCAGAGCGAAGGTGCAGTGGAAATAAAGGCCCTTTCACCATACCATTTTGTGTTCGGATGATGACTGGCAGCCAGAAGATATTTTGTTGAGGAGCGAAGCTGACGTTGAGAATGGTATTGAAGAATTAACTGCTTAATGTATCCAGGAACCAGAGTGTTGAGATTGGTAAGGAGGAGCAGCTTATACACTGATCGTTGTTCTACTGGAAGCCATGAAAGTGATATGTTTGTTTGTTTGATGAGGGCTTAATGGCACCACGACAACGAAGGTCAAATTGTGCTTGAGAGGTCAGATCATTCTAGAGGTAGAAGGAAAGGAAACAGGGGGAGAATGAGAGAAATTTAAGAACAAAAGGTCAGAAAGCTGTGATTGAGAGGGTAGGTGCATGGTTGAAACAAAAACAAAGTAGAGAGGGAGTGGAAGAGAACTAAATATGGTTGTGGAAGAAGGCATGATGAAGGAAGGAGATAATTTTATCCAGAGGATTTTTCTGGAAGAACTCAGCAACTGAGTTGTGGGGAGCGAGGGAAGCTCTTGGAAGGTTGTACAGGGGGCAAGCAAGGAGAACGTGATGGATTGTGAGGGTGCAATGGCAATTGTTGCAGAGGGGATGGGGGGAGCCAATAAGGAGGTGGGAGTGAGTGAGCGGGTTATGAGCCGGGCAGCAGAGTTCTGAACAGTTCTGTACTTTTTTATGTGTAGAATAAGGGAGGCTAAATAGAAGCGAATTACGATAGTCAAGTCTGGGTATAATGCAGGAACATACCAACCTAGTAGTTATTTCATTAATTAAAAATTTCCTTATTCGGCTAATGTTGAGTAGAGCATAAAAAGATAATTTACAAACAGCATTTACATGTTGTTTCATATCAAGATGGAAATCCAATACAACTCCCAAGGTTTTGACATATGGAGAAGGCATGATTTTTGTCTGTTCGATTTGAATAGAAATTTGTGGGCTTGTTGAGGAGATCAATTTGGAACTAGCATGAGAATTTCTGTCTTTGAGTCATTAATAAATAAATTGTTTGATATTGCCCATGATTTTACATCAGCGATGCAATATTTATTACTATAACAGGTGAATTACATGCATGAAGATATAAAGAGTTTGCGGGCGGGTCTCAAAGAGAGACACCCCCCCCCCCTCCTCTCCCTCTATGAAACGATAACATCTGCTTTATATATAGATATTGTGATCAGGGCCGCCGAGAGGAATTCTCCTAATATGGGCTTCGCAACATTGAAGTGTTCAACAGGTTGGCTGGTTGATTGTTGAGGTTGGCAATCTGACTTATTTTTACCTAAGGCTTATCAATGAAATTTGATTTTGGAAACAGCAAAGGTCAGTCTAAAAGATAGAAGTTTCAGGTGCTTTGGATATAATAGACTAGTTGACTTAAACTGGGATGTAGATTATAGTGAGCTATGTGAAAATATGTAAGAATGACTATGTGCTGTTGATGTCCTGAGACTTTTTTAAGAAAATTAAAGATTTGGTTATTTAAATTTTTATTCAAGAAGTTTAAGTGTGATTATTGAGGAGATATTTCCTATGGTACTTCAATGAGGATATACCATAAGTAAATGGCTGGTCATCAGGGGGGTTCCAGCTCAAATAGAGATGCTCTGTTCAACATACGTCCCAACATTGAGATGTGCTGCTAATCATAGAGATGTTCTGCTAAGAATACAGATCCCAAGATACCCCACGTAATTAGGTGAGTGGTACGAAACCTTTACATTTCCCAATCACAGGGTACATGTCTGAAGGAGAAAAGGCACAAGGTAAGGTATTAGCAATATTTTACTGGAATTTGATACGTCAGTCTATTTCAGAGAAAACCTGCTGAAATTTCTAAATGATAGGGATATTCCCTAATGCATAAATCTTGACACAACTCCATATAATGAGACTATACAAACACAAGACATGTATAAACACAGCAACTTGCAAATCAGCATTTTTTAGTCCACAATTATTAGATTGCCAGTAAATTCTATGAATTCAAATAATCGAATGTAATTAATTATAAATATTAAAAACATGAAATATCTAATTTGTTTTGATTCTGTTATAAACAAAATCAATGTCTTCATGGCTGCTTTCAGCTGTTCTCATTATCAATGTGAAAGAGATATTCACAGAATAAATGCAGTTGGGAGAAGCTATTTAGATACACAATCAAGTTTCATGGTATGATGATAACAGCATGATTTGGCACAAGCAGGGAAATGTCAAATATTACAGGACAAGTCACATCAAGAGAAACATTTGTTACACTACATAACAGACAACTGGAATTAATGCAACTTTAAGAAACTTGCATCAATTTGTTTTTCATTTTAAAGGCCGATATATTTCCAAAGACTGTCAATTCGTCATGTCACCCTTCTCCATTTTCTGATTAAATTTATGGTTTATAAACCCAACATTCCTTACAAAAGTCAAAGCCAACCACAGGAACATCAAATTGTTCAAATTAATGTAATATACCAACAGATTGTTTGTTTGATAGGGGATTAACGGCACTACAGCAGTGAGGGTCAAATTGTGCCAGAGAGGTTAGATCATTCCAGAGGTAGGAAGGAGAGAAACAGGGGGAGATTAAGAAAAACACAAGAACTAAATGCCAGAAAGCTGAGATCGAGAGAGGAGGTGCATGGATGGAAAAAAAAAAAAAAAAGTTCAAAGAGGAGGGTGGGAGAGGACTAAATATGGTTGTGGACGGAGCATGATGAAGGAAGGAGATCATTTTATCTGGAGGGTTTATTTGGAAGAGCTCGGCTATTGAGTTGTGGGAAGCAAGGGAAGCTCTGGGAAAGTTGTACAGGGGGCATTAAGAATGTGATGGACTGTAAGGGTGCAATGGCAATTGTTGCAGAGGGGTTGGAGGGAGCCAATAAGGAAGTAGGAGTGAGGTGCGTGTGACCTATTCTAAGACGTGTAATGTGAATGTTGTCGACACGGGAGAGGTTGTGAATGGTGGGTGTGATCGGAATGGTGGACTGGATGACGTGGAGTTTGTTATCAATTTGTGAGTCCCCATGAGGTTTGCCAGCGGTCCAAACAAGGACAGTAATAAGCGGTTTGATGTCAGAAAGTTTTTAGGAAATGGGGTAGGGAGGTTGAGGGCAAGCTTAGCGGCTTCATCAGCCCTGTCATTGCCAGGGATGCCAACATGGCTGGGTATCTAGAAGAAAAGAATACTTTTCCTGCAGAGGGTGGGAGAAAGGAGTTTACGGGAGAGGTGGGATGTGGGTTTATCCCATTTAAGATTGAGTAAAGAAGTAAGGGCAGCCTGGGAGTCAGAGAAGATGG
Source organism: Chiridota heheva (assembly GCA_020152595.1). Taxonomy (NCBI): domain Eukaryota; kingdom Metazoa; phylum Echinodermata; class Holothuroidea; order Apodida; family Chiridotidae; genus Chiridota; species Chiridota heheva. Next base: position 525,457 of record JAIGNY010002809.1, on the reverse strand, counting down.
CAACATGGCTGAGCGGAGAGTACTCAAAAAGTTGAGGGTGAGGAGGATGGCCTTGGCCTCTGTCAAAAAGATGGATGAGTTAGTCAAGAAGCCTGCTACTGAGGTTATGTTTGGATGACGGCAGCAGCAGCTGTCTTGTCACATTCCTTGGAGTCATCAGTATAGATGGAGGTGTAGTTTGAGAGTTGAGTCTTTGATTTGGTTGTGGAGATTGATAAAGAGGTTAGGGTGGGTTTGGGTTTTGTGATGAGTGGAGAGGCCCAGGTGGATAAAAGGGAGAGGGTGGCTCAGGGAGGAAAAGTGGAGGTGCCAAGAGTGGCAGGATTGATGCCGAGATGGAGGTCTGATTTGATGCATAAGCTGAAGGGAGGGGATAGGGTTTTAGTCCTATCAAAGAGGGTGGAGAAATTGGGGTACCTAATGAGGTTGTAACCAGCGTTCTGGGTGTTAGTGAGGACTCTAAAAGCATAGGAGAGGGGGTTTGTTTGCCTCAACATGAAGGCTGGTGATTGGGGAGGTCCTGTAGGCACCCATACAAAGCCAAAGCCCGAGGGCTTCATTTTGGATGGTGTTGATGTAACAGATGTGAGCGACACAGTAGACAATATTGCCGTAGTAAAGCTTGGCATGAATGGTGAGCCTGAAAATTTTAAGGAGAGCATGGCGGTTCGCACCCCAAGTGGTGTTGGAGAGGAGGCAGAGAATGTTGAGGGAGCTGTTGCATTTCTGTTATAAGTTGGTGATGTGTTGCTTGTAGGAGAGCTTGGAGTTTAGAGTGAAACCCAGAAACTTTGTGTGTTCAACTTTAGGGATGCTATTGCCATTGAGCAGGAGGTGCGGGTTGGGGTGGAGGTTGTTGAAATGACAAAAGTGCATGCAGACTGTCTTGTCTTTGGAGAATTTAAAACCGTTATTTTTACACCAGACTTGCAGCTGGTTGAGGTCGAGTTGGAGTCTATTTTCGACAAGAGGAAATCGTCCACATAGAGGGTACATTTAATGTTGGGGCCAAGGTTGTCCACGATGCCGCTAATGCTCAGGTTGAAGAGAGTGCTGCCTTGGGGGATGCCCTCTTCTTAGGGGTAGTGGTTGGAGAGGGTGTGGCCAATACAAACTTGGAACTGCCTGGGTAAGAAGAGGTTTTGAATAAGATGGGAAGGTGGCCTCTGAGGCCGATGGTGTAAAGTTTGTGGATAATGCCATATTTCAAAGTAGTGTCAAAAGCTTTCTTGAGCTTGAAAGAGATGGCAATGAGGTGTTCCTTTTTTGCAAAGGAATCCCGGATAGCGGTGTCGAGAGTAATTAAGTGGTCCAGGGTATTGTGATGTTTCCGGAAGCCACTTTGGTGAGGAAAGAGGATTCTGTTGGTCTCAAGGAACCAGTTTAGTCTCAGCTTAATGATCCTTTTCATATTTTACAAAGACAGCAAGTGAGGGCGATGGGGTAGTAGCTGGAGGGGTCGGTTTGTCCTTCCCTGGTTTGGAGATGGGGTTGATGATAGCTGTCCTCCAGATAGGGGAAAGGAGCGTGAGGACCAAATGTGATTGAGGATGGTGAGTAGGGTAGTGGTGGCCTTGTTGGGGAGGTGTTTCAGGAACTGGTAGGGATGTTATCTGGGCCCTTGGAGGTGCAGCCAGCGTCGTGGATGGCTTGGTTTAATTCAGAAATGGTGAGAGGGGTGTTATAGCTCTCGGTGTTGTGGGAAAGATCTTTTGTTTCCATGTTCCTCCACATGGAGTTTCTTAAGTTTTGATATTTCAATTTCAATTAAACTGTTCTTGTATCAATGAAGAAAAAAAAAGTTATACACAAATCGTTAAGCAGCAAATTACTCTAAATGGTCTGAAATTGGTCCAATAAGTCATCAGATCTAAGCAATTAATTGACTTGCCAGAGAAATATTTCATATACGTTCTCTAAAAACACCTTAAAATTTAATTATTGTAGTGTAAAACAACAATGAGAAATCACCAAGGCATCACCATATTATACAAATCCCTTTGTCACTAAAAACTTGCCTTAGATACATACTTCTAACAACCTTCACCTTCCACCACCCAATCTTGGTGTGTACCGTGCACTTGATCTTCCATCAATCACAGATTCCTCCATCTTCCACTCATCATGGCCCACATCTCTACCTCCTACCCTACCAAACACTCTCATCCAACTTGTTTGCCTAACTATCAACATGAAATTATTCTTTAGGAGGAATGGTCCATCAATCATTCATGGGCATTGTACAAATCCCTCCAGGCAGATAAAGCATATTTATTTTTAGAGTCAGCCAAGGACTAATCTGATTCCACTTCACTGCAAAGTAGGCATGTGGCTTCAGCTCCAGATGAATTACCTGTTGTGTACAGTGTAAAAGTAGCTTGTTGCTAGTAAGTAAACTGTGGAGTAAATCTCAGGCTAGAAGGTGTGGATTACACCTGTGTTGTGTAGAGTGTAACAATAGCTAATTGCTAGCAAGTGAACAGTAAGAGGCTCTCGAGTTGGAAGGTGTAGATTACCCCTGATTTTGAGGAAATCATGGGTGTCTGGTTGGAGGGGTCCAAGGGACAAAATTCTTAATGAACATGCCTTACCCCACACATCAATCATACTCCATCAACTGTATGCCCCATTCACCTACCATCCCACATTTACCTAGAATTCTCCATTCACCCCAACACACCTACAATTAACTATAATCAACACGCGACTATAATGCATCTCTATGTAATTTCATCATCATCATCCATCCACCTACTCATGCAAACATGCTTAAATTATAAGTATACTTAAGTTAATTTTTCACCTCCTCCACTAAACCCTCATACAGCTGCATATATATGCATCTATCTACATTGTACATAGTAATGACACCTACCCACTAATCATTTACCTATTCATCTTCAACTCTTTAAAACCAGATCTACATGTACTCAGCAATAAACCCCAACTATCCAATGTCCCCTCATCTCAACCTCAATTCATCTTCCCCTCCAATTTATCCCAGCTCTTGACTTACTTCTTTCCTTCTGATAACTTCACATAAACACAAAGCTTTTCACTTTCATTTCCCAAACCCCCTTTAAACATATCGTACCCAACTTGTACGAGTTCTGTCTACCCAAGTCAATAAATATTCATTTAAAATGAATATAAATGTTGGTTTATCTCTATATTGTACCCCTTAATATGTAAAGCTTCTATTAACTATGCAAAGCTTCTTTCAATCTTCAATGTAAACCTTATATCACCCAGCTAAAAGCTTATATCCCCTATGTAAAGCTTCTATCATGTATGTAATATTTTGTCTGTTCCATATAAACATATGCATATCATTGATTACTAAATTTTGCAGCTTTATTTTGTAACAAACATGACTCATGCATATAAAGAACAGTCACCTGTATGTGTGATTATATGCTATAGTACTTTTTATCAAACTAATCTTAAGTCGGTGACATTTAATTAAAATTGATGAATTCTAAGAGCCCAAAGATTTAGCAACATCATGCAAAGAAAATGTAAAAACTGGAATTTCTCTTTAAGCAAGTAAATCAGAGCATATAAGAAATACTTCCATCCTTCAGGAAATGACACTTGTTGAATGAATTTGTATTCAAATGTAGCCCCTGCAGCAAAGTCCCAAGGTTCAAACTACAACTGGGTCAAACTCATGAAAATCATACAGAAATGATTCCATCATTCATAAAACATTTACCCCGAGGCTAGCAGAGGGAAAGCTCAAATAAACAACATCATGTTCAATATTAATGAAACTGCGCTTATGCTGCTTCAAAGAAAACAAGTCAAGATCTGTGGACATGCAGCCAAGTTAATTTCTGTGACATGAGAAAACAATGATCAACGAGAGAAACTATTTCTGAAACTGCTCTAAGATTTCACATCAAGAAACATGGGAGTCTCTATTTGCAGCTATACAAATCAGGGACCAACTTAAGAAATTGAAAGACTATATATACTGCTATAATACTGATATAAAGAAATAATTAACTTGCACTAATAAGTGGTCTCCCAGATACGACTGCATAATGATGAACTTCAAATCATAGGAATGGAATAAACTTGAGATCTACGGAAAGGTAGCACCAACTTGAGCTCAGTTGGAAGAAAATATAGTATTTACCATGAAAATAGAGAAAAATTCAGCAAAAACAGCTAGAAATTGACCATTTACAATAAATTATACAAATTTCATTGTTATTTTGTAACATCACAACAAGGTAAGCTGTGGATTTTCCTTTTACCTATTGTCTTTCAATTCTTCACCTCTGGTCTTTGATTGGAAGCTGAGTTGACCAAGAGATTTTAAATTTCCTTTATAACCTCTATCAAAATTTAGCAGGAGAAGCAAGTCATATGATTTCCATGACTGAAATTGATAAGAATTATATCAAAGATTTGAGCCATCCTCTCTTTTCATACTGTATATCCCAACCTCTGCCTACATTACAAATTCTTCATACTTCATATGATTACTCAGAAACCAATAATAAGTTTCTCTTCTTACAGAATGGTATACACGAAACATTTCTATGGTATACTATATATCATTTGGTAAAGGTTTCTGCTATACAGCTACAGTAAATACAAAATTACCACACTCATCTTGATCTACTCTGCTTTCACAATGACAAGTTAAATGCTTATATGCCCTTAAGGTACTGTACAGAAAAATACAAGACATTTTTCTAAATATGCACACATTTCAACCGATAATGTGAAAAACAAAGTGTAATTGAAATCATAAAAGCAAAATTTTGTTGAGTTCCCAGAGCTTCTAGCAAGCAGTAAGTGATGTTTGAATTGTCAACTCCCTGTACATGACTTCTGGTCATTCTTCAAAGCATCTTTCCTTCAAAGGGTCTCTTTCTTCACACTTTTAACCATCGACTTGAGGAGGCTCTTAATGTTTAATATATGAATCATTTTATGTACATGATGAAGGTATACTTGCTGCTTTATATGTGATTTATATATCAAAAGAGCATAAATGTATTCTTACAGTACAAAATCAAGGATCACATTTTAAATAGCAAAAATGAAGTGAGACTATTATGTTGTAAAGTACAGTTTGATCATACATGCATATATATTTGTAATGATTCTTTCAATTGCATAAAATACATAGGTCGACGGCGTATGCCCCAGCTAAAATGATTTTAATCAATTAAATTTTTCAAAATATGATGTAAATGCTGAATCATTATTATTATTATGGAGACTTTAAAAACATGTGTCAATTCCTGCCTATTTTGCATGCACTAGTTAAATCTTACAAATAAATGAACAGATTCACTCCCTACTGAAAGTGTACAGATTCTTTTAATAAGATTCACTTACAAAATACAAGAGAACTTTCCAAAAATGATCAGAGTTGTTTAACATGATCACAAGGTCTCAAAACAGTTTCTACCCCCTAAGCATATTGGGTTCAAGCTTAAGCCAATGTAGATAATAAAAATACATCTTATAAAAAGGAAACACCAGATAGATTTATCAATTTATTTTACAAAAAATTAACAAAGAACCATAATTCACAATGCCAAGTAATTTGAATGGTGTCCTAATTTCTCCAAAAGAATCAGTAAAAAACATGCATGATTATAAGTTCAAATGAAAAACAGAAAATTTTCTGGGAAAACGAAAACAAAATTGGTAAATATTTTCAGCCTTGACCATGATGGAATGCAATCTACACACATGCATAAACAGTCAAGGTTCCTACTGTTATTATCATGGGAAGAACACAATTTTTTAGGGGAGAAAATGTTTTCGGATTTAAAAAAAGAAAATATGAAAAAAGTAAAAGATAATATACTTAGCTTATCAAGTTTTATAGGAATTTTTTTTTGGTGCTTTTTTCCAAATTCCGATCATTTTTTCAAATACGAAGCTACACAGCCTGAATTAGGACATCTTTCTGAATTTTTGCTAGTTGTAAGTAAAACCAAGTTACCTCTTGGAAGGTGCACCTTGAAGTGTGGTTAATATTCATCAAGCTCAATGAGAAGAAACTAAAGTTCCATAATTCTAGAGATTGGAATCTTCATCATGATTGAATGCAGTCTTGAAGGTCTGTCTAATGACACCTAGAGAAAACTTGAGCTTAAATAATTCAAAATATAGAATAGACCATTAATACAGCAAAACCGCCTGTCAAAATCAGTTAAAAACTGACCATTTTCAATGTATACATTTTGCCTTATTGTGAAATAATTCGTGACATAGGCAGATGAAGATGTCTTCAATTGTTTATGCAAATTCTTTGTTTTCCATCCTCTCTAAATTATATTTTGAATTTCAATATCTGATTTTAAACCTTGATTATACCACTAAGACAACAGGTAATCAGGAAAGAAGAAATAACACTTATAACTAGCTAAAACTGAAGAAAACATTTTAAAAGAAATACTTAAGGATATTGAGCTGTGTTCATCTGATGACATCAAAAAGTTTGCCTGAATTCTAAAATCTTGAAACTTTGATTGACTATAACTGATAAACTACACAATCTTTTTCACATAATTAAACGACATTTACCAGAATTTAATGTTCTCTCACTGTTGTAAAAACTGTTACTAGTCCTTAAAACAAACTGTTCAGTGACACCATCTGGGAGAGAGTGCTACCTGCAACCTTCATCTTCAATGATTGAATTTTTCAAATAATCAGCTTCATCTTTACTGTTTGTAAATTGATGATTCAGGAAGAGCTTGTGGTCACTAATTCTCCAAAACATTCAGTATGTCGGCTTCCTGTAAGAACAAATGAGAGATGTATCCTCTATTATCAAATGTCTCATAACTTTCTTCATCACTTTATGGCAATTACTGCAAGAGACACTTTAAAGCATTTCAAAAGAATGGCATGGGTAGGGCAATACCCCCAAAAAAAAAATGTGAAGAATATTGTGATGACTGGAATAATTCACTTTATCAACTTCAGGGTATATTCAATCCTATTTTCATCGATAAAATTAACAACAAGTTCTCACAGACATGACGGTAAGGAGTAAAAAGCGAAATATGATATTGCCGGAAGGCTGGCCTCATGATCAAGCATGCTGCATTGGTTCAGGATCAAATATTATTGTGAAAATTATTGTAAAATTGCATTGTGGGTAAAATAAGAATTTCAATTAAAATAGTGGAACTGGAACATATTCTTTATTGCTTCCAAGCAGTCACTGATTAGTTTGCTGTCACCTTTTGCACTTTCAATAGAAGTTACCAGCTAGCACGCGTACCACAAAGTTGAGATACCTCAAAACATACACTTATCCATGGAAATATTTGGGCAGCTTATGAGGGATTTAATGTTAAGTTTATAACTACTGTTTGTATTTACTTTGTGTGATATGACTTAAAGTGGCGATTATACCCATCACTGGTAGGGAAACACTGGGGTAAGAAAAACTGAAAAGGTATATGCCATGTGTGATTGATACATGACAACTCTGACAATCGACAAAAAAACATATTGGTGATATTTTCTTGTTTGTTTTTGACTTTAAGCTATTGTACAACAATCATGTAGATCTATACACATTTAAATATCAATGATAATTACACTTCAAGATTGCGCAGAAATCAATATGTACACAGAAACAAGATAATAATATATATCATATTGATAATGATGCTTATTTTAGAAAATGGGTCAGCAGTATAAACCAGAACATCAATGATTTAGTAGCTCAACATATTTGTGATTTCTGCCCTTTCGATGTCTAATTTGTAAATAGGGCATGATGACGGCATTGTGGCATGTGCTTGTCTGTGGGGTGTTATTATATTGAGTATATACATGTAGTTTGACATATATGTATTTGATATATTTGTTATATATTTGTTTTGACATGAATTGTGAAGGTGAATGTAGGGTTTTGGATATCTTTAAAGCTTATGATGAAATAAATCTCTTTAGGAGAAATGGTCCATTAATCATTCATAAACATTGCACAAATTACTCCAGGCATATTTATTTTTAGGGACAGCCAAGGACTAATCTGTTCCACTTCACTGCAAAGCAGGATTGTGGCTTCAGCCCCAGATAAATGACCTATTGTGTACTGTGTAACAATAGCTGGTTGCTAGCAAGTGAGCTGTGCAGAAGCTATCGGGTTGGAAGGTGTGGATTACCCTGTGTTGTGTATGGTGTAACAATAGCTGGTTGCTAGCAAGTGAACTGTGGAAAGGCTCTCGGGTTGGAAGGTGTTAATTACCCCTGATTTTAAGAAAACCAAGGGTGTCGTGTTGGAGGGGCCCAAGGGATGAAAATTCTTAATGTGTAACATATTCCAGAACATTTTCCAGAGGATATTTTTCAGTTTGATGAGAAATGTTGTTTCCAATGGCATTTCCATTTTTAGCAATGAAATACATGAAATATATTAGAACTTGGCATTAATGTGCAGGGATCTAACTTTAATGAACAGAAGCAAGAGAAAGAGATATAAAGTTGAAAATGATTTGTTGAAAATCTATAATTAAAGTGAGATATAAAGAAAAAAACATTATGAAAAAATATGAAAATAAGAATATTATGAAAGTATAAAAGATGAAATTTTGATTTGAATAAATGAGTCCTTTATTGTTGTAGAAAGACAGGTCAAGGTTGATAGAGATGGCATAGCAACGTATTTATTGAAACAAGGTTCAATACTTCAAGAAGCAATATCTTTCCTGAGGAGAAATGGTCCGTCAATCATTAACAGTTAATGCACATTATTACCTTAGGCATTATGATACACATCTATTTTTATCACCAGTTTGAAAACAAACTTCTCCCACTAAGACACCTTAACACGGATGAGTGATTTCAATCACAAAAGTACCTTGATTTTTCAGCTCTGGCTTTGTATAATCTTTTACACACAAATAACCTTGGGCTACTTGGCTGTGGTGTGCATGGGAATGACGGATAAACAATCATTGTTTTGAGTGGAAACACAATACACTAAAGAGGAAGTCAGGTTGGTAATTGCCATACTTGAGTTTTCAGGATTAACTCAGGTGTCAGGTGTGGGTAGGCTTTAAAGAGAACATTTTTGGCATGTTAGGTTCAAAATTGCAATTATTTGATACACTCAGAAATAAAAATGTCTGAAAATTTGCACATAGTTTTAGAATATTTGCACAATAGATATTCAGTATACTGAATTGTTTTTAACAGTTCTGATGAAAGCGATCACTTTTAAGAGATCAGTTGTATGTCAGCCATCTTGGGAAAAAAGATAATAAATTTCCGAAAACAGAACTTGTTAGCCTATTTAGACAATTTCCAGAGTTTGTTCCAAAATTATCCATTTTTCCCCACAAAACTTCTTTTCCCTTTCAACTTCTGGTTAGGCTTCATGTGTTTTTATGCATTAATAGGTTTAAATTGGTTTAAATAATGTGCATAATTTATGGCAATTTCTGCTTTTTTGAGGGAAAATTTCATGATTTTATGGAGACTGGATATTTTCTTCTTTGTAGAACACTAGAAGACAAGTATGACTTACTGTTTTATCAATTTTTTAGATTAAATAAACTTTTTTGATATCGGGAACGATTTTGTGATATGATCTTGTCGCAAAAGTTTGTGGATACGTGTTGAAGGCCATTTACTTTTTCTTTACCATGACATGGTTTTCAACATGCATGCTTTTATGCCCAAATCCTCAGAATTTGTTCACTACGTGATATGGGCATTAAGATTCGTGCTAACGCCACACTTGAAAAAAAAATAATAACATTTTGCAGGCGGGGAATATACCGTATCAATGTAATAACATTATTTGACTAGTAATACAATTTATTTGAAGACTTAAAATAAATTTTGCTACATTATTTCCTTATTTTGCATCTGATACTGAAAATTGTGGTGGTTATTGTGGGGCTAGCATAGAGCCAGTTTACACAATGCAGTTTGATCAGCACACTGTATGTGGCCCAGAACATGAGCGCTTACTAGAAAACAAATTTGGGTCTAAAACTTGAGTTTTCGAGCCAAATTTACCAAAATATTTAATAATTTACCAAATTTTTCAATTTTATGTTAATAATTTTACCTCCCAACCAGAAGGAAAGCATGCAACTGGGAAGGTGAAATCCTCTCGGTGGGGGCAGTTTGCCTTTGCTCCTTGTCCCCACCAGGGCTTCACCCCTGGATTTACCAGGGCTTTGCCCCTAAACCTACTAGGGGTTCTTATGCAGGCCCCTGAACCCCATGCCATTGTGGCGCATGCTTCTCAAGTGCAGAGCCTGTAACACCAAAGGCAGTTTACACACTTCTACATACAATTCTATTTATTTTGTTTATCTATGCCCCCAACAAATTTGTTCTGACAGCGCGTGCCACTGTGAATAATAAATGATGCTTTATATAATACCTGTGACTGAGAAAACATAAATTGTTAGTATATCAATGTCATCTTCCAATAACGAAATTCTCATTTCATTTACATTCGCGGCCATATCCATGTTGCCTCTTCAAGCTACCAGCTACACCAGTGAAAAACACACGGACACTGTTGGCGGTTCAAGCATGTACTAGTATGGCAGAGTTACCAGAATGCGGGTAAAACTCTTCCAGTTTAGTTGTAATGTGTGCTTTTTCAGCAATATCTTTACCATTTTTCACTAAATTTTCTGAGCGTTACAAATTCGAAATTCTTATCAGACAAACTCAAGATGTTCTTGCAATATAATATCCACAAAAATGATAAATATTTTGACGAAGCTTCAAAAAAGTTACGATGACATCAAAATGTGTTACAAACCACGGGAAAAGTCAATGGGAATTCATGTGCAAAAGCAGAAATCTCCATCTTTTAAAAGATTCTGAATCAATGTTACTATGTATGTTAAATTCATACAGGTTGCGCTAAGCAAAAGCCAATGTTTTGGAGTCATGTTTGGTGAGTTTGGGAATGCAAAATTCATTAAAAGTAAGCACCAAAACAAACAGTTGTTGCATCCATTGATAGGTCATTTTAGGCAATCATGGTAACACAGCAAATTGTCAAAGAAACGCTTAGGATATGATGAGCACTGCAAAAATAAGACTCGTATCCGAACAAAAATCTGGATTTTGTGCAAGTGATTGCTTAAGCGCTAAATCCCTTGAGCTAAAAATCAACATGTCACTCATGACCAAGATATCATAGTATAAGAATTAGGGGATGGCTGTTATTTCAATACCTACCACTTTCTTAAAAGCTTACAAATTTTGAGCAAATGCCAACAGCTTGAAAAACTGACAATTCTGCAACAAAATATTACTATTCTTTACTAACCTACAAAGTGTTTTATACCACAGCTTAAACTGATATGTTAATGCCAATTGCATTGTGTGTGTTAGTATTTTTCATCCTTGACATTTAATCTATTACCGTCTCTTTCAGATCTCAACCATGTCACTATACAACGAAGTCCTTGCCATTTCTGTAAATGCATGACAGCAAATTGTTTTGAAAGGTCATATAATAGATACTCTAAAAGCCTAACAAATTATCTTAAACCTGTGTATCACATATGACTTGAATCCAGTTTATCATTTTTTAGATACTGTGATTACAAGCTCTTTTCAGCAAAATCACATTAAGCCCCGCCCACTATGCATACTAATAAAATTCAACAATTTTCAACCATGAACATGTACACATTAGCAAACATCAAAACTGTACTAAATATGAAACATTACATATATGTGATTGTTCTAGCATGAGCATTTCAATTTTTTTACATTAAGCCCTACCTACTCATTAATATGCATGACATCACCATCAAAATCAATAGGGCACATCTACAGACCATGGGCTATATATGTGCATTACATATGACTTGAATCTAGTGTATTGTTTTTGAGATATCGTGTTTACAAGCTAGCTGTCACATACATACACACACATACACACACACGCCATCCTGGCTGCATAGGTTCCTGATGCTATCGCATCGGAACCAAAAAGGAACAATCTTACCGGCAAAAGTCACCCATCCACAAAAAAACAATCCCAGAAAATGAAAAAAGTGCAAAAGTTTAGGTGGAAAAGTGCGTGGTAGAGTATATTCAGAATAGAAAGTTTGAGAGAAGAGATAGGAAATCATGTTGCTCTCAACATGTCGTAAGCTCAATGTAGAGATAGGCTTATATACTTGTAAGATTTGCTATGCTCCAATAATCCTACAGTGTATAAAAACACAAAAGACATTTTATGAGACCATATGATAAAGTTAAAGGAATTTGCCTTTTTCCTGCCTGACCAACTATATTTGCAAATCCCCCAAATTTTAATGAAATTATTTGTTAACGCTGAACTTTACTCCTAACACATTTCTAATAGCATGACATACATCAAATACACCTCTAATATTAGAGTTGGATCAAACGCTCCTGGTAAATGAGATAATTATGAAACTTTTTGTAAATTTTCCACTCGCCCTTTCCAAACTCTATATCACACACAAACTCACACGTTATAACCAACATCCTTAATTTCACCTTGTATGTCTCTTACATTGATGCTGCTTATCTTCCTAATAGTGTTATGTGTATTAACCAAAGCCTTACAAACACCCAGATTCAACAAAAACAGGCAACTTTGCAAAACCTCATCCCTTACTCATCCTCAACAATAAAATCTAGTGCATCTCCCAAATCAAAATTCAAGAATAAAAAAATATATACATAAACACAAAACCCACGGTATGTTTAAACTTCCCAAAGGAATGGTGGGCAGACCAACATCATTTCTTAATTGTTCAATGGAAAAGTAAAACATATATCGCAAGACAAACCACAGAAGCAATGCCTTTCCAAAGCTTTGGGTATTTTTTCAGTCAGACATGATGCAGAATTCAAATGTTTTCATTTTTAGACTGCATAGAACCTAACTTTCACATTCAAGCAAAACCATCTTTTTTGAGCTTTAAAATGACTGTACAATAAAAGAAACCGTATGATTGCCTTTTTTATTACAACAATAGTTGAACAAGTTCACACATTCATGCCCTCCACTACATGTCACTTTCAAGTGTATTTACAGAGAAAGAGAACTTCAGAAAATGCTTCAGATATTTTTAATCGCATCATCATCAGAATAAGGACTATAACGAATGAATTCTCCAACACTTCAGAATTGTTTTTTTTATTAGAATGATCCGATTTGATAGATCATAGATTTACAATCTAATTTCTGCCTCAGATTATGCTCTTGCTTCCATGATACTAAGATTATGAGTGGCCCAGAAATATATCTATATTTAACAAAGTCAACTTTTTTTAAAAGCTGGGAATATTTCACAATTTTGACATAGTGTAAGTTTAAGTTAAAACGGCATTTAAGGTTACCAATTTGCTGCTTTGTGTAAGATACATGTATCACTGTAAGATTCAGGTGCTTGAGAAATCTCCACTCGCATCAACATCAAAACAATTGATAAATGCAATGGGGGTGTTTAAAATGTCACACTCAAGTGGATTTTTATTTGCATGAATTCTGTAAATACAAACGAAACGAAATAAATTTTGTTAGAAACAAGCTAATCTCTGAAAATGTTCCCAATACATGAGTGGGTTAGATGTAATATAATAAATGATGCATTTAAACCAGGGTGTTGCCCAAATCAGTTTATTATTAATGCACCAATATAGATTAAGTTTTCCATAAGGTGAAGGTATAGGGAGCATTACTTAAATCCTCTACTTGGTCAAAAACTGAGAAATAGTCAAGATTGTAGACTACCCTATTGAAATTTTTTTGGGGTGGGGGGAGGTGTAGGGCAAAGCAAGGTCATTTTGCAAATTATATGTCAAATAAAATATGTTCATTCTTTATATAAAATTAGATACATTCAGAACTGACATAATAAAGAAACTATGCACAAAGAAATAAATCAATATGAACAAAGTGTATCGAAGATAGGGCCAGGGAAGATTCAAAGCAAGCACTTTTTGAAACTTTTTGCACTATACTAAGTATATACCATAGCATACCCTTCAGAATTTTAAAAAGTCAATGTATAAATAAACAGGAAAACAAGCAAAATCCAAGTATTTTGCTCTGACATAAAGTAAAATTGTAACCAATGAGATCAATAATTCCTATGGGAAGCTATTATATTATAATTTCATAAAAACATTTCAAAACATCTGAAGAGAACCTATTCTGATATTTGAGTATCTATAATACGACAGGATCAATAATTGTTTATATTGTGAGGGAATTGGCCTATCAACCTAGATCTAAATGTCAACTACACATCAACTACCTATGACACTCTGAAATGACAATTTATTTTTATTGAGATAAATTTTCTACCAGAGATATACACAATTTTACAGGAAAATACAGAATAGTTGAGGACTTTTTGGAAAGTTTTAAAACAAAACTTTAGTAAATTTAATAGAGCTCCTCTGGTAATACAAGCAAATATTATAAAATGTAAATAGAACTCGTGTAAAAATATACTCAGAGCACCTTTAAAAATAAAAGTGAAGCACTTTTTTACCACCTGATGTTCTTCTTAATAAACGCCCATGCTAAAACTTATTCCCTCGTGAAAGACGGGAAGAATAATTACCAGCTGTATCAACCCTCGCTCGATACCTTTCTTTTGATATAATTATATATGCAAATTTAGACTAGGGCACTGTGTTTGGGGTTTATGGCCAAATATGTCCACTCAAGTTAACAGTTACATTCTCCTGTTGGACTGCTGACAATACAGTGTATGCTATTGAATAGGCCCAGCAAGTCAAATCACTTTTCTTGCAATTGGTTGTTTTTCATATGGCTTACTAAAGTCAATGTATAAAAGAAAAATACATTAACATATTGAAGAAATCCAAACTGCATTTATCATGGGAAATGTTATCAGTCAAACAGTCAGACACTTATTAAAGCAGAGTTTTTATTACGTTGAATACAGTATGGAAAAAGAAACACACCACAAAAAAACAAATATGATAGAAACACAAACACACCACAAAAAAAAAAAAAAAACTATGGATAATAACAAAAATACATATGAAAACGTAAGAATTGCAGACAAACAAAGAGCGGGACAGCAAAATATGCTCTTGGTTTGCCTCCATGTGTTGGCATCTTTCATAGAAAAGCTGAATATTTAGACTGGGAGCCGAGAACATTAATTCAAGTGAAAATCTGGAACAATTGACCTCATGGGTTGAAAGCCCCCCTCCCCCCACATTACAAAAATGTGTTGCTACCGGGTCTAAGCTGGGGTTCCTGCCAAAATCACGTGATTAATGACGTCATTACCACAAATCCATTTCAGCAATATCTGGAGTACTATGCTTGATAATATTACAATTAACGTGTCTACACCCATGTTTTATGGTCAGTGAATACAATGGGAACCATGATAGCATGAAATAATGAGTTGTTCTTCATGTAATTTATTCATCCGCAAAATCACGTGATAGCTGACGTCATTACCATAAAATATATTTTTGTCAATATCTAGAAAACTATACTTGATATAATTACAAATAATGTTTTCACGGTCAAAAAATACACCGGTGACCATGACAGCGTAAAATAATGAGTAGTCCTCAACGTTATTTATTCATCCGCCGAAATCACAAACTTATATACAAATATACATGTAAAACATAATGACATAAGTGTCTTTTTCATGATCTGATGATTACATTTCTTCTGTATCACTGTCTTCACTGTCTTCACTCTCCGAGTCACTCCAAGAACTATCTGACTCCTCCTCATCTGTGGAGCTGTCCACATTACCAGTAAGCGGAGCTGTGAGAGACTCTGGAAGTGAACTTCCTGAATGCAGTCTGCTTCAAAGCCCTTTTGGGTCAATTTTCACTTGTAGTCTGTGGGACTTTATCCACAAGTTGGATCAGCCTTTTTCCACAGTTTTGCCACATACTGAGCCCTTTTCATATGGCTGTGAAATGTTTTGGGGAATGAAGAAAGAGAAGCACAGTTGATCTTCTATATTCTTGAGAGAGGGTCTTCCTTTTTACCACCACTCCTCCGTATGAATGCCTTAAATCGGGCTTCATTTATGTCTGATGTTTTGAATCCATACAAGGAGCAGACAAATGAAGTAACGCCTGGAATATCTACTTTATCCAAAGTCAGAGATCATACTGCATTCCCATAAGTAACATCTGATTCCACCCTTTGGAAGGGCTTCACTTTTCCATTTCTGAAGAAACATGCAGTATAATCACAACCTGTCAGGGCGTGAATGCCAATAAGTGTATTGGTTAAACCAGGCTGCTTTTTTCGAGAGTATCAGCTAAGTAAGAGACGTTAATGTATCTTCAATGATTGCCAGATCCATAGTCTATGATGATGTTTATCCCCGTCAATCTTTCAGACTGTCTAAAGAGCCCAAGTAGAATGATGAGGACATCTGTATCAGTGGACTTTACGAGAATGTTACCACTAGAAATAATGTTCGTGTGAAATGCAATGAGTGTATCAGCCTCTTCATGTTGACATTGATAGCTGTGGGGTTCTTGTGTTTGCAGTAGATTGTTCTCGTTCTTCATTTGCATACACACACCATCATGTGAGACATAAACTGTTTTATTTCTAATTATTGACCCAAACTGTGAGTTTTTCCATTCTTCGATTGGAAGCACGAATTGAATTCCAACTGTCTCATTTGTTTCCAAGCTTTTCTGCTGAGAACTTTCAGGAAAATATCAATTAGAAATGAGAAGCAACTGATCACAGTTATTTCCGGTGAATTTTCAACAAACCCACCATTATGAGATCCCCTGCGTTTTCGTTTTAAAAACTCGAGAAATGTTGACTATCAAATATGAATTTTAAGTGATCCCCAACCAACCAACCAACCAACCCCCCATATTAAAAGTTTAATTCTAGTCTTATCAATTGGTGTCATGTAACTGTTATGCTTAGTGCCTATTGCGAGCTTTTTGGTTGTGAAGTCATTTTTTGTAGAGACTTTTGGCACTATGTCTTGCCCCATATGACAATATGACCCATATTACATCAAATTTGCGAGCAACCATATGGACGGCTGGTCAGAGTGCCAAGAAGGTGCTTCCCACTCCCCCTCCCCTCCCAAGATTACCTGATCATTGTTTTTTTAATGAATTATACATAAAAAAGAAAATATTCAAATTTGTAGTATCATCAAGTATAGTTTTCTAGATATTGACAAAAATTTATTTCATGGTAATCACGTGATTTTGGCGGATAAATAAATTACATGGAAACTACTCATTATCATTAAGAATTATTGGCCCTTAGACCCCTTCAACCCGACACCCCTGATTTTCTTAAAATCAGGGGTAATCCACACCATTCAAGCTGAGACACTTCACAATTCATTGACTAGCATCCAGCATACACAACACAGGGGTAAGGTATATCTTCTTAACTGACGACATATTCATAGTCTATTCACAGTTCACTGTTAGCAACCAACAACTATTACACTGTACACAATAGGTCATTCATCTTGGGCTCAAGACACATAACTGCTGTTCAGTGTTGCGAATCAGATTAGTCCTTGGCAGAGCCTTATTGAAAATATATATTATATGCTTGGGAGGACTTTAGATTAAACATAGTATATACATTGTACATGTTCCTTTACTAAGTGGACCTATCTATATTCATCAAAATAAGCAAAATTCTCCAAAAATGTAGGAAATTTCTTGAAAATTGAAGAAAACTTTGCAAAAAATGAAGAAACTTTTACGAAAATTAAGCAAATTCCCCAAAAATAAAGGAAATTTTTAAAAAAAGGAAGGAAATTCCCGGAAAAAAAAAAAAAAAAAAAAAAACCTCAGAAAATCAAGGAAATCTCTCTAGAATTAGAGCAAATTTGACGAAAAGGAATGAAAATTGAAGAAAATTCCCCTAGAAATGAAAAAAATATCTTTGAAAATCTCCATCAAATGATTGCAAAGGATACAAAACAAAGCTGCACATATTGTCACTAAAACATCAAAACGTGACAGTCTTACAGCCGCGTTAAAACTTTTGCACTGGTTACCAGTTGAAGCTAGAATCGAGTATAAAATATTGTGTTAAGCCTACCAGTGTATAGACGGATCAGTACCAGTATACATCTCTGTGAGCTTCTGTCCATCTATTAGCCAAAATGGTGTCTCAGGTCTAGTGACAAGCAATTGCTGGATATACCAAAGTGGAGACTAAGATCTTTTGGTTACAGGTCTTTCACAGTGGCAGCCGCCATAAAATGGAATGATATTCCGAAATCCATGAAAGACATTAAATGTTTGAATACGTTTTAATCTCAACTCAAAACATATTTGTTAAGAAGTAGTATTGATATTTTAAATTATTTCAATTTGATCATTTATGTACAATAACCTATCATTTTTATTGTATAAGCGCTTTAAGCACACTCCACAGTGTGGATTAAGTGCAATATAAATGTTCCTATTATAAACTAAAGGAAATTTCCTTAGAATAAAAGCAAATTTTCCTAAAATGAAGGAAAAATTAACAAATTTGAAGGAAATTTCTCCAAACTGATGGAAATTTTCCAAAGATGAGAGGAAATTTTCCAAGTATGTTACTCAATATTGACTGTATAATTTATTACTATGTATTATCTTAATATACTCGGTTCATAGGGATATTTTCCCAGGGTAGAAAAAACACCACTGGAGGGAGGGGGTGTGGTGGGGGGATATCAAAAGGAATGGAGGTATTCTTTCCTCACCCCAACCCACTTAGTATGTTAAACCAGAGGAAGAAATCCCACGTGGTTCTGATGCTAACTTTGGATTAGAAGATTTTTTATATCGTATATCTTTAAATGTTATTTTCTTACACAGTTTATTTATCATACTAGAAGATGTAATTTGTGAATATTTTGTTTCTTAATTGTTTAAGTGTTAAGGTTTTTGCCTTAAGCTATAAGCCACAATCACAACAACCAATGAAAAATTGTATTTGGCTTCGCCTGACATGATTAATGATGAAGTCAACAACTCAACATTCTATGGAATCCTGTATCATCCTTGCTTTTATCAACAGCATCATACCAAGTTTGATTTAAATCTGACATGAGTTTGTGGAAATTTATATGAGCATAAACAGAATTTCACATTTAGTCCCGCCTTCTCATTAATATTTATGACAGCAGCACCAAAAACAATAGAATCATCTGCAGACGACAACACACCCATATACTAAATATGATTAATCCACCTTAATGATCTAGATATCGTGTTAACAACATTGTTAACATATTTTTACATTTAGCCCCGCCTACTAATTAATACTCATGACATCATTACCAAAAACTATAGGGATCATCTATAGACCACAACACATCCATACACCAAGTATGACATACATCCACCACACTGTTCTTGAGATATTACGTTTACAAGCTTGTTTACATAATTTTACATATAGCCCCGCATTCTAATTAATATTTATGACATCAGCACCAAATTCAATAGGGCTCATCTACAAACACATGACAATCTATAGCCGCCGCATTGAAAAGTTGTCCATATTGGGGGTATACCTGTCTAATGATGGATGCAACATCTCACCTCCATTAATTGGAAAACCCACAAAAGTAATATCAACTTTCAAGCATAGCAGGAGAATTTCCAGACATGATTGCATGCCTAACAATCATTCAAGTTAGTTTAATTACTTATGCGCAAATTGCGTCGCAGAGCTTCGAACCTGTATCCTATAATTCAATGTGTGAGCAAGCAAGTAATGCAAATTGATGTCGGGGGTACATTATATGATCACCCGATCAGTTTTCTGTTAATGATCAGGTGTTTATGATTGGGACACATTTTTAATGTGGCCCTAGGATCGTAATGAACGGTACATCCGTACACCACGTATTACATATATCTACTGCAGTTCTTGAAATATCATGTTTACAAGCTTGTTAACATAATTTTATTTCTAGCCCTGTCTCTTAATTAATATTCATGACATCAGCACCAAAAACTATAAGGATCATCTACAAACAACACATCCAATAAACAGCACATCCATATACCAAGTATGACATAAATCCACCACACGGTTCTTGAGATATTGTGTTTACAAGCAGGCCCGTAGCAGCCGCTGCGGCGATCGCCGCACCACTTTTTCGCAATAAATAACATAATAATAATGATAATGATAATATATAAAAAAAATAAGACTTAATTCAATTATACATTTTGGGCGGCGGAAGATATTTTATAATTGCGCAAACAAAATCAGAATAGCAAAGACTTAACCCCTCCTTAGCGTCGGAGGAACAGACAATAATATAGAGATCACTATGCCAATTGCAGCGGAACAAAGGAAATATCGACGTGGGCGCAGGGGACCATCGTTATAAAAAAATCCAGACTATCACTTTTACCCCCTCCCAAAAAAAAATGGTTCTGAAGTGCTGCTATATTTTTGTTTGAATTATTAATTTAAGCTGCATGGGGCGCAGATTCATGTTTGTTTTTGTTTATTTATTTACTTTTGTTACGCAGCGTCACTATCGCGTTAAGCCTTCCTTTTAATTTGTAAATCTCTTTTGGAACATATCTACTTACATCTATGAAGCATATGTACCATGCAAGTGTGCGTTGAGCATGCTTCTTTAAACATTTGTGTGCTAATTTTCAATAAAATAAAATGATGTAACTCGTTAAAATGGTATAACTCGCCAGACCCCTTTAAATTTCATTTAAAGCCACAATTGGCGACTAGCGCACGTATAGTCACTAACATCCGTGCTTATTTTTCATATGCATCATTTCTTTTTTATAGCTTTTACGTAAGGTTGTTTCAAATATTCAGACAGCTCCATTCTATACAATTATGGTGGATGAAACCCCCGATGTTTCCAACAAGGAACAGGTTGTGATATGCATACGGTGGGTCGACGACCAGTTTGAAGTTCATGAGGATTTCATTGGATTGTATGAAGTGTCTTCAACAACCGCCGATGCATTAGTTGCCCTCATCAAAGATGTTCTCCTTCGAATGCAGTTATCCCTTCAGAAGGAAAGAGGTCAATGCTATGATGGAGCGGCGGCCATGTCAGGTGTACACGGAGGTGTTGCAAAGAAGATAACAGATGAACAACCAAAGGCTTGGTATACACATTGCTACGGCCATGCCCTTAATCTTGCATGTGGTGACACCATAAAGAGAAACCGGCTAATGTGTAATGCTTTGGAAAATACAAGGGAGATTACCAAACTAATTAGGAACTCCCCCCGACGTGGAACTAAGTTTATCGAGATGAAGGAGAGGATTGGGAAGGAGTGCTCCACTGTAATCCGCGTCATGTGTCCAACTCGGTGGACAGTTAGAGCAGATGCACTTCGGGGCATACTGGAAAACTACGGTTCTACAGAATGTTTGGGAGGAGTGTCTCCTGGAGAAAAAGGATCCTAGCACAAAGGGTCGACTGAGAGGTGTGGCTTTGTACATGAAGAAGTTTGATTTCTTATTTGGTATAAAGTTAGCACACCTGATCCGAAGTTAGAGCGACAATTTGAGTAGGACTTTGCAACACGATACATTTCTGCTGCGGAAGGGCAGAGTGTCGCAGAGAAAACCGTTTTTACTATTAAAGGCATACGAAGTCAGTTCGACACTTTCTGGGAGGCCGTAGGATTACTTGCTTCTACACTCAATGTGAACCAACCAGAGACACCACGAAGAAGAAAAGTCCCAATCTGGCTTGATGGTCCTTCTGTTGATGATCAACCTGCAAGTGCGAAGGAGTCTTTCAAGCGAATCTACACAGAGGCTATCTACAACATCGTTAACTGCATACGAGATCGTTTCAAGCAGACGGGTACCAAACCTGTGTCAAGCTACAGAACCTCCTCCTAGATGCATGTAATGGCAAAGGAATTGGGGAGGATTTTCACTCCGCTTCTGATTTCTACAGAGACGATATTGATTCAAGTCAACTCAGAGTCCAGCTGGAAACGCTGGGTCACACATGTAAACCGCCTGAATGTACCAGTGTCAGTGTGTATTCGCTTCCTGATATAGTGAAGTAGGCCTATATGAAGTCTTTCGATTTCAGTACGAAATTGCTTCTATCTGAAGTGTGCATTTTGCTTAAACTTGTACTTGTCATGCCAGCTACAAACGCGTGTTTAACGAACGTTCTTTCAGCACTCTGAAACGCATCAAGACGCATATGCGAGCCACCATGAAACAGAAACGACTGAACCATCTACTTGTCCTCCATGTCCACAAAGACACGACATAAAGCTTGGATCTGACGAAAATAGCGAGTGAATATGCCGTCACTGCTCACCGTCGTGCAGTCTTTGGATCATTTCTCCAAGCCGACAAATAGTCGAATACAGGAATAGGCCTACAGTCTCGTCACTCTCGTGTCCTTGAATTCAGTGGAACTTTTGTATAGTTTACGAAATATTATCGTATAAGACTATCACTTTATCATTTTAGTTTTTTTGTTAAAAACAAACATACTTCATTCCATAATTTATCTGAAAAATTATCTAAACATTTTGTTGGACTTTCTGTTTTGTTGTTGCCATCGATACTTTGGATAAATTACTCAAATCAGCAAATCAGACTGAAGTTGATGTAACAACAAACAAGCTTCAACAGTTCAAGTTGATTTATTTATGATATATCAAGAGAATAACCTACCCCTACCCATAATTTGAAAAATGACAAGGCAAAGTTCACGGATTAACACATCCGATAATAGCATGAAAAAAGGGATATAGAGCTCAAATTTACGAACCCCCCCCTTCTTCCCCCCTCCCGCCACAACAAATGGTGGTTTAAATGTGAGTGTCGGCAAGGATATGGTCTATACACCCTCCATTAGTGAAAAAATAATACATATGTATACGTTTTCGAGGTTAAGAAAATTAAAGTCAGAAGTGTGAAGTTGTATTTCTTTATAATTTTGCTCAAACGTATTTTGCCTTCAGAACTGGGGTCAGTTTACTCAAGTTAAATTGTGCTTTTGAGATAAAAGAAATAACTGTTATCTGGTGATGATCCTATATGATTATGATAAACATGTTCTGTATGGGAATACACTTTGACAGTTTGAAGAAACGTGGTTGGCATAATTTTGTGTAAAGTCGGAACAATCCATTTTATGACAAAACAGATAGACCTATTCACATATTCGTCTAAAATAGAGGATGTTCAAATACAGCTTGCAAGACCTGGGAAGTGTCATTTCTGGCAATCTAGAGGTACCTTTTTAAAAGAAAAAAAAATTGCACGATACGCGCCAACCGATGGTGGCGCTCCGCTTAGATAATATCAACGTCGCCGCACCACTAAAACAAACGGTGCTACGGGCCTGTTTACAAGCTTGTTAACAGAATTTTACATTTAGCCCCAGCTACTAATTAATCATCTACAGACCACAACACATCCATACCGGGTATGACATAAATCCATCTATACCAAGTATGACATAAATCTACCACACGGTTCTTGAGATATCGTGTTTACAAACTTTTGTCACAGACACAAATACATACAAACATACATACACGCATACATACACACACCAGCATGACTACATAGGTTTCTTATGTTATTGCATCGGAACCAAAAGGATATGAGCTATCGGCGCCCACATGCCTTTTATAAGCACAGTAATATAGCTCCAGGCTTGGTATAGATCACATACCTATGCGCGTTCAGTTGTGCATGTAGTCAACCATGCACAATTAAAAAAACCAAAAAAAAAACCTCTGAAAACGCTGCATTAGTTAAGGTCCCTTACATGGACTTTTACGTCAAACCCTGGAAAATGTGACTTCGAGAGATCCCGGGTAACAATGGTATAAATGTGGACGTGGGTCATTCACGCCATTGTTGAAGAACAAATTTGATCGGAGATAAATACAAAGGTTATGCTTCATAAGATTCATTCAAGATTTGTTTTATGAAAAGAAGATTATAACAATAGCCTACTTAGAGCTTCAGTTCACAATTTTTATTGTCAAAATTTAGGGGGTGGGGGGGGGGGAGGGCAGTATGCCACTGAAGGGAAGTGTATATAGTCAGTGAGAGGTTTTTTAGGCATCTTAATTTCTCTTATGAAAGTTCTTGGTACTAGTAAGTTTCCTCAGAGATTGACATATTTTCCTCACTAGTTACCATTTTTGGTGCACAGTTACTGTGTTAAAAAAAATGCAAATGCAATGGAACAAAATTGTACAAATTTTCAACGAACTGCAATGATAAGGACAAACCAAATCCCTTGGGAGGAAGGCTATTCCTCAGATATTAGTCCTTAGGACCAAGCATCTCCTTAAATTACTCATATTGGTTCCCTTTTTATTAGGTTTTGCCTTTTCATATTAAGCAAGGTTCAGAAAAACTCATTTTTTGTAGCCAGACGATAGAGGCTTATTGCCTATGGCTTGAGAAGCATTGTGTAGGCATGCTCTATACATGCCAACACGAAGCACCCAGCCCTTGACTAAAGCTATTGATGAACCTCTTAATATTTATTATGGGAGTAGTGCAATCAGTCTTACAGTGACTGTGATATTATCTGAAGTTGCTGGCAATCATGGTTTGAATTTATCCTATATTCTAAGGGCCTCATCGCACAATTTACATTTTATGTGCATATGGCCGTAATATTCGCATCCAGACAATGGGAGGGGGAGGTGAAGGGAGGAGACATATGGCTTCTTATTCCAAAAGTGGCGAGGAATGAGGCAAATTATCTCCAAAATGTACATGGGGAGGGGAAAGGGTGGGGGTGCTGTTCTTAGGGTATTACAGACCTGTGTGCATATCACGGGGTTGCTGATCATGTGGTGGAAAATAAAGCAATGGAATGTACAAAAGTTGTCTGTTAACTAACAAGTCACAACTTAATAGAAATTGTACAGAATTTCACTTAAAGTTTCTTGTAAAGAGTATTTTGTTAAGTTACACTCTGTTTTGCTGCTTTCATTATTACAGCACTTTAATCCAGCACACATGATGTTACACAACCGCAGGCATGTGATGGGACACAACAAAAAAGTTTGTCAGAGTGACAGCTGCCATCTGTCTGCACTTCAACACAAAATACAATAAAAGTTATGTTAAAAGGTACGAGGAGTTAATCTAGACACTCCCCTAGATGGTCACGAAAGAACTTCTTTTGGATGTATTCCATATGCAGAAAACAACTTTATAATACAACTTTTCTACCAATATCAATTAAGCTAAAGGACTTCAAAAGAAAAAAATGGTGAAGAAAGCATTACAAAAATCTCATTCTGTTAACAAGCTAAGGAAATATTTAAGTTTAAAGTTTGGCATCATTTTTGTAGAAACGACTGTAATCAGACTAATTGTGATGTCACAGCCTCAGATTTTGGTGTGCAATTTTGTGGCTTAAAAGACTTGCACGTTAGGAAAGTAGTAAAACACAATCTAGTAAAGCTAAGTATAACATACCATCTGAAGAAATTTTCAGAATAATGAATTCAAATAGTAAAAAAAACATTTTCTTTAAAATGCGTTAAGAACGCTTACTAAAGAATGTGAGGATTGGGGTGCCAACCTTCCTAATTACTACACCAGTCAAATTCTACACAGAGCTAAACTTGATTATCTCTTAACAGAATAAGATATTGAAGTAGATTTTTCACCGTTTTACTCAGAACTATTTAAGTCCTCTTTCACATTAGGTAGACTTGCTTGACCCCTGAACTAATCCATTGACCATTTTTCATTCAATTGCTTAATCGGTACATTAGGCCCTTGACCCTCATCACAAAAATGTACAAAATACGAACAAAAAATAAAAAATAAAAAGAGGATCAAGGTGTTATAAAGGATACAAGAAATAACTAATGCATAGTAAGTGCCGAACATACCCTATATTTCACAAAACTTAATGGTATGCATGATATAGATAGAAAGCGATTTACACAATTGTTCAGTACATGGACACAATAAGCTCTTGAACTTTTGTATATCAGGGTACATAATAATCCGGTATGTACTTTGTATGCAATTCATGAAGGAGAGGGCAAATGATGAAGCGAAATTTGATTCAGAGAGCAAAACTGACAAATTCTATGGTTGTATGAATCTTTTTTTAAGTGTCCAATATTAACTTCAATTTCAAGGGTACCACAACGTAGTTTGGCAATAAGTTTTCTCAAATAAAAGGTTTTGATGAAAAACGTATAACGTTCCACACAGCTCTACATCTTCAAAATAAGATATAAACGAAGACTATCCATAGAATTAACCTAATCCAGTTTTGTCTATCCATATCTAATATCCTGTGCTTAAAAATATATTAAAATGATTTTTCTTCACCAACACTCGATAACATTCCACACAGCTCTCCATCTTCAAAATAACATATAAACTGAGACTATCCATAGAATTAACCTAATCCAGTTTTGTCTATCCATATCTAATATCCTGTGCCCAAAAATATATTAAAATGATTTTTCTTTACCAACACTCTGATTATTCCAAACACAACCAAAACATGAAAAACAAAGTAAAGTTTTACTCCTTAACCCCCATCCGAGTTTAAGGAAAGAAAGAAAATACCTCAAGGATATTGGGTAACAGTTTGGTAAGAAATTCAAAAAGATAACAGGAAAACAAATGAGCAAATATTTTGTACTTTGTAAAACCATTTTGCCAATTTTCATTTTGCTAAAAGATCTTTCACTTTTACATTCAATTCAACTCAACCAATTCTGATTAGTTTTACTGCTAATACCTTCCCAACAAACCGGGAAGAAAAAAAAAGTACTCATCAAGCAACAACCTGGATGGATAAGTTCCCCATGAGACATCCTTTATATGTTCAACTTCTTGAAAACAGAGAAAATTTTACCAACAAATAGAAAGGGGAGCAGGGGAGGGGGGGAAGGGGTGCGAATGATGCACTCCCAACCCCCTCTTCCCATGGTGACACCCCTAAAAATGTAGCGTTCAGACATATTTTTTTTTATTATTATTACAAAATATTATCCAAAATAGTCTTGGCATGATCAAAATTGAAAGGCAGTCTGAGAATTATTCATTATTCAAAATCTAGTTCATCTCATAGGCTTGATATCATAATAAATTCTCATATCTTTTAATGTGTACAAGATCTACTTTGATTTCATCTTAATTCCTACTACAACACCTCATTGCTAACTAGAACTGTTGGAAGGACAGTATGCTCGACTATTCAAAGCTAGAATAGAGAATGGGCTTATCGAGGGAAGTATATACATAAATAGGGAGGGTAGCAGGGTAAGATGATTTCAAATTACTTGAGCTTTGAAAGATCCACTTACATTTTCATCTGCACTACAAGCTTCAAAATGTCTTCGAGTTTTCCAAAATATTTAAAGATATTTTAAGAAAAAAAAAAACCCTCAAGGTTACCTCACCCAGTAACTCAGGAAACATGTACAACCTAGCAGTCTTTATAACTACAACACCTCTTTTAGTTCTATCAATTTAATAACAAAGAAAGGAGAGGCCCTGACTTGCCAACGTCAATGAAAGAATGCCACTAAGCCCCCTTTCCAACCTGTACCCTCCTCCCCCAGCCCCTACACAATCCCAGAACTACATCCTGGATTGCAATACAATTTCCAATTTACGAAAATATGTGTGTCAAGCAAATTGTCAAGCAGCATGAAAAATGTACAATATAAAGCAAAATTATGCAAAACAATATTGCTTAACGTATGACAAACTTGACATTAGATATGATACAAATTACCTCATCGCTAATAATGTATACTCCACACTGTACGTCCCACATTCCATCTCAACCTGTCCCAAATGTCATCCCATGTCTATATCCATGCAATCACACCTGAAAACCAGATACTGTATGTCATTCCACCACTCGCATGACCCACATGCCATCACAACTGAAATCCAGATAAAATCCCACCACATGCCATTCCACCCTGTCCCACATGTCAACCCACCCTGTTCCACATGTCAACCCATCCTGTTCCACTTGCCAACCCACCCTGTTCTACAGGCTAATCTACCCTGTCTAACATGCCAACACATCCTGACCAACATCTCACCGCACCCTGCCCTATATACAATTCCATCCTGTCCCACATGACCTCAACAAAATTCCTTTAGCTACTTTATCATCAAGTCATCTTCTACCCCACATTCTGCTTATTGTTTATATTTCTCAAAACCCTAATTTAACATTCTTCAAAGCGAGGAAACTTTTCTTTGCTTCTTTTTTTAAGGCAAGACAAACATTTTGATTACTATTCATGTCAGGAATATCAATATCATAATTAGAAATGTGAAGTTGGTGAGTCATAAAGCCATATATTTTTGATCTCAGGTCAAACATATAAATGCACACTATACCTCACCATTAAGTGTGAACAATGCTCTTCACATATACTGTATGATCGTTTAAGCAAAATCATCTTACCCACAATAATTCAAGAGATACCACATATACAAATATTTTCATTGCTAAGCAAATAGGCTAAATATTATGCACACACAATCCCCGAATCATGCTCAACTGAACAGTACCAATGCCCTATACCACTGAGCAAAATAGCAAGTCATTATCTCCGGTTAAATATTTTGTATGCAAGTCTATTGTTATGCAAATAACCTACTTAATATGCACACTACATCTCACCATTGAGTGTAGACAATGCTCTTTACACATATGATCATTTGTGTACAACAAAGTTCCCACTCCCACTTTAACTTTAAGAGATACAAATATTTTCATTGTTATGCAAATAAGCTAATTAGTATGCACACACAACTCCCCAATCATGCTTATTTGAACAGTACCCATGTCCTCTACCCCTGTGGAAAGTTACATGAATGTACATCATTCATAACTTAAGTTATGCGCTTCTGAATTTTATACATTTTGTACAAGTCTACTGTTATGCAAATAAGCTAATTAATATGCACACTTCACCTCAACATTAAGTGCAGACAATGCTCTTCACATATATGATCATTTGTGCAAACAAAATTTTAATTTAAGAGATATCATAGATACAAATATTTGCATTGTTATGCAAATAAGCTGATTAGTATGCACACACAACCCCTAATCATGCTCACTTGAACAGTGCCCCTATGCCAAGTTACATGAATGCACACCAATCATAAGTTATGAAAATTACTTACATTTTTAACCTGACAAATATTTTCATTGTTATGTAAATAAGCTAATTAGCATGTGCACACACCCCACAATCATGCTCATTTGAACAGTACCCATTTCCTCTACCCCAATGCCAATTCACATGATTGTACACCATTCACAAGTAATGAAAACTTTAACCAAAAACTTTACCCAAAATTTTAACATGACAAATATTTGTATTGTTATGCAAATAAGCTAATTAGCATGTACACACAACCCTCCAATCATGCTCATTTGATCAGTACCCATGTCGTCTATGCCGAGTCAAATAAAAGTACACCATTCATAACTTAAGTTATGAAAACTAAAACTTTAACTAAAACTTTAACCAAAACTTTACTGGATGCCGATGCCGGGGGAAGTAGAATAGCTCTACTATTCTTCAAATAGTCAAGCTAAAAATGTGAAAAATAGTAAAACCAAAGATGTCTGATGCTTGCAACTTTTTCGCATATTTAACTAATCTGAATCAAGTGTGTACGTGCAGACACAATTTACAAAGTTTCCCCTAATCATAATTCACACCTACATTTCCAAGGACTCTGGTGGAGGTGATATAAGCAAGCAATTTTTGCTCTGGCAATTCCATGATTAATTAGGCAAAGCAGCATTATGTGAACTCATTATTCGATCTCTAAGTACAAATTGACCCTCGCCACTTTAGTTGAGACGAAACACAATCGTAGTGAAATTTACAATGCGATAAAAAAAAAAAAAAAAATCATATCTGTAAAATAATTATTTTTCTCCTTCAATAATGTCAGTTGGTTGCAGAAATTTGACTTAGTGCTGTTGGTATAGACAGGCGATACAAGAGGGCAAAGAAATCAAACATCTTTGCACACAGATTTTACAAACGAAAATGCTTGTTCTTGTAAATATCAGAGCATTTGATTAAGAGGCCGACATTTCTTGACACAACATTCATTAAAGCTCAAATCTGTGTTTGCACAACTGATATGTAAGTAGTGATGGTCGATTACAGATTGGAAATTGTCATAGGCTAATGGCACAAGCGACCACTATGTGTTAATTACTGACATAATTATGTTGAATTACTTACAACAATCTGAAGAGTGCTGATTAAATCAATACCAATCAATATATGGCCAGAGTGTACAAGAACAAAACTAATGTAATTTTGACATGATATGTGGGAAAATTGCAATAAGTGGGAGATAGCAGAGATTGGTAAGGTAGCAAGACAAAGCATGATGATGACGAACAAAGAAACACAATAGCAACAAGGCCCCAGAAAGGAAGAAGCCATTAGAATATGGGTTTGCTCTTAAATGCATCGCAATAAAAAGGAAGAGGCATCAAATGACTTGATACAGTTAGAACATCGGAAACAAAATGTCAGAGATAAGTACACGTGAACTGTAATAGAATTAAAGGGTCCGGGAAATGATCAAATGACAGTCTAAACAAATATTTGTAATGAGAATTCTAATACAAGATGGGAATGGTTTGTAACAAAAAAGAAAGCTTGGGTTATTCACTACCAGAGCAATTAAAACAAAGAATAAAGAAGGAATAAAATAATGACATTATCGGAAAAATCTGTACTAGAAACGGCTGAGAATTTTCTTAACTTACATGAAAATATTAATTACTTATGTGACAAGGTTTCTTTGGTTCTGCTAATGACGTAAGTGGTAGAATGTTACAATATTTTGAGCAATAATCCTCATAAACAGAAACTTTTTAGAATGTGGGTCTGTAATACCATAAGAACACATTCAAATGAATACTATTTCTTGCTGGTGTTTATTTTTTACGAAACTTGTCTATGATGAAACATACCTTCCTAATAAAAAATACCACAAAGAAACAACTTTTTCAAGCAAACTGTAACTCAATTTGAATAGAATGCAGGTTCCCTCTGAAGTAGTTACAAGAATCATTAAATTGTACATAAATTATTTACAAAATATTTTCACCTGTCTACAAACTCCAAAATGGACATCTGATTTGGATAAACATAGGAAGTATTTGAACAATATAGCTTAAGAATATGTTGTTTGATTTCACTTGCAAATTTAATATCACCATTGACAGTTACAAATTACTTCTGTTTATCAAATGTTTATTTTCCTGCTACTTTGAATTTTTTAAAGTGTTTATTTTAATCAAAATTCTGAGTAACTTCAGAAAACAAATAAAATATATTGAGCAAAAACAAACAAAGATATTACCATATTTGATGTAATAGGGGCATCCCAGGGGCTTACGATGATAGTTTTGCACCACTTTATAGGCCTAAATTTCCTTCCTAATACGCGCCCATACTCTGAGGCCTCCTACTGTGAGTGTGCTATCTGAACTGCATTGTATGAACTGGTTCTATACTACCCAACAATAACCACCACAAAAGCATTGTGAGCGTCAGATGCAAAATAATCAAATGATGTAACAAAACTTGAGTGGGGATCGAGCCGATTTTAAGTCTTCAAATTAATTTAATAAATTATGTTATTAGTAAAAAAATGTTGAGTGGGCGTTTAATAGAGCAGGGGCGCTTGAATACATTGAATACGATATAATTCTTCTTTTTTAAAATTTGTTTATGAAAAAATTTCATAATGTAGATAATATAATAAATGTTACTCTGATATGCAGTCCACATTAGACATGAAAAATGGGTTTGCATTAAAAGCCTCTGAACACTTATAAGAGTTAGATACACTGCCATGAAGATGCAGTACATATATTTAACTGAATATCAAATAGAACTACAAAAGCACTCCAGAACCCAGAGGTATGTCATCCAACACTCTACTCACACATCAGTACAATATTACCAACAGTGTTGCACATAAAACAGAACCCATTTCAAGTATCTCAAAACAAATGTAAATGACAGTGACCTATGAAATGCAATTCTTCCCTTAAGACCATGAGCTGTAAACTAAGTGTTAAAGGAGAAATCATCAAAGCTTGATTGTGAATGTCAGAAAAGTTTTTTGCAGGACCCCTTGGATCCCTTTATGGTGTGCTAAACTTATCCTGTACAATGCAACCTGAAACCAGAATACTCTTCAAGGTTTCAAAAACTGACAACATTTGTTTATTTATATATTTAACCAAACCCTTTAAATGCTGACAGTCCATAGGCCCTCCAAATAAAAAAGGGCAAAATTCAGAATTTAGTTTCAGGTTATTGAACACTGGCAGTCAGTCAGTAGGTCAACAAAATTGGCTTTAAGTTTGATATATGTAAAATATTTCCATACAATTAGGAAATACAGTGTTTAAATAAAACATAAATAATGCAAAAGCTACCAAGGAATGTGGCAGGCTAGTGCTACTACAGCCATAAATTCAGATTATTGTTTGTTTATGTACTTTGGAGAGAGGGATGGGCCTGGTATAAAAAGAAATGAAATTCTGTTCCTCTTAACAGACATCAAAACTATAAGAAAATCATGGATTTGGACAAAGCAGAAATTACCATGTGCATCATCATTTGATACCCACCATGAAAAACTAAAGCTGAAGGACTTACAAAGTACAGCAATTCCTCACACAAAGTTTATAACAGGTATTATCAGGTGTTTTTCAGTGTTATACAATCCCCCTCCCCTCCCAATATACAAACAAAGTAAAACAAGATAAAAATAGTGCAAAAATATGCTCCAAAGCTTAGGCGATGAGATTTTAAAAATTTGTTCTTCAGTTAAATGGAGCCTCCAAACAATGTAATAAGATTGCTTTTTGGACTATAATTTTTAAATTAATAGGTTTTTTCTGACATCCAATATGACTTAACCCCTCTATAATTGCTTACAGCAACCTTTTCACTGCATTAGATGATCTTGTTTCGATTATGTGAAATTGTGAATGTTCCAAGTTTGGTTCAATATAACAAAGGTTCTTATTGAAAGAATTGATGCAATATCAAAGTAAGCTTGCAACTATCTACAGAAGCACTAATACTGCTTTTCTTTGAGAATTTAGGATCAAGCTTAGAGGCTCATAGTGAACAAGTTTACAATTTTAACATATAAGAAGTCAATAAACAATAATATAATACAAAACAAAAAATAAATGTAAGTGCTACATAATGTCAGCTATTCAACAGTCATGAATCCCTATAATGTCAGCCATTTAACAGTCATGAATCCCTATGTCAGCCTTTCAACAGTCATGTATCCCAATAATGTCAGCCGTTCAACAGTCATGTATCCCTATAATGTCAGCCGTTTAACAATCATGTATCCCTATGTCAGCCATTTTACAGTCATGTATCCCTATAATATCAGCCATTCAACAGTCATGTATCTCTATAATGTCAGCCGTTTAACAGTCATGTATCCCTATAATGTCAGCCATTCAACAGTCATGAATCCCTATGATGTCAGCCATTCAACAGTCATGAATCCGTATAATGTCAGCCGTTCAACAGTCATGTATCCCTATGTCAGCCATTCAACAGTCATGAATCCCTATAATGTCAGCCATTTAACAGTCATGTATCTCTATAATGTCAGCCGTTCAACAGTCATGTATCCCTATAATGTCAGCCATTCAACAGTCATGTATCCCTATAATGTCAGCCGTTCAACAGTCATGAATCCCTATACTGTCAGCCGTTCAACAGTCATGTATCCGTATAATGTCAGCCATTCAACAGTCATGAATCCCTATAATGTCAGCCATTTAACAGTCATGTATCCCTATCATGTCAGCCATTCAAGTCATGTATCCCTTGTAAATAAACATAAAATAATAAAATGATGTTTTAGCATCAGTACACTCCTGTACAACTGAAAACCTAATTCTAATCCTAACAATGGAGAAATAAATATACATATAATACAAATACAGATTTCATTAATACTCTCCTGATGCTGAATTCTGATACATATTTCTTGTACAATTATCTTATTTTGATCTCTTTAAGCACCTACGCAATCCTTAATTCATATAAAAGGGAATATCAATCTATTTTCTCAGAAACAAAACAAGAGAAATCATTTTCAAAAGGAAGGTCAGAAAATAATATATATATATGTATATTCAAAATATATACTCATCATCTATCAATATCATTATCGGAAACACTTCTTTCACATACTGTAGCCTTTTTGATTTGATTAAAAAAAAACTGTTAACATCTGACAGTACCTGAATTCAGTGAAATATAATGCAATGAACTAATGCAAATATCCTTCTCACTCCACGCCTTCATCTACAAATAGAGTAGATAAATGAATTTGGCATTGGGAAGTTAGAAATTTTTGACATTTATCAGGACAAATGACATTCATTCATCTTCTGGTCTTTCACATATAATTCCATTTGACATCTATTTGCAATACACATACACTTCTCGCAGTAAACATTTTGTATCAGATGCACCTTGACTGACTTGAAAGGTCAATCCCATATTTAGATATTTTCCCAGAAGCAAAAGCTTGTTGATGTCGAAGAAAGTAGAAAGTATGGGCTAGCTTTATTGATAATAATGATAACTACAGTGAATGAGTGATTCATGAAAGAAATTTTAGCTGGTAAGCAAGCACGTAAATACGGGTGGATAGGGGAGGGGGAGGCAAGGAGGGGTGGAAGGGTATGTCTCACCACAAATTTTGAGACTCGTCGGTAAAATTGGAGTTTAGTTGGTAAATCTGATTTCTTTTAGACCCCTGACCCCTGTCAAAATGGTCTACTAACGTGCCTGCTGTTAAATGTACAAGAAATTCTCCCCTGATGGAAAATATCATTATCTTGAAAATTAGGTTGCACCCTTATAATATACACAATGAACAGGCACATAGCCAGACCTGGGAATTATTAT
The DNA here is from genome assembly GCA_020152595.1 of Chiridota heheva. Lineage (NCBI taxonomy): Eukaryota > Metazoa > Echinodermata > Holothuroidea > Apodida > Chiridotidae > Chiridota > Chiridota heheva. The sequence goes on along the minus strand of JAIGNY010002809.1, from coordinate 490,468 downwards.
TATTATTATTACAAGTTGTGATAGTGTGATTACTCTAACAAAATTCACATTTGGGGCCTGCGGTCCTGTGTAGAACTGTGTTATCTAATGTTCTGCGCAGGGACGTACACAGGGAAGGGCAGCGGCATAACCTAAGAGGATGTGGAGGTGTTACGCCAAGTAGTTTTCAAATGGAAAATCTAATTTTGACTATTTCATTGTGCAATACATGGTATGTTGGTTGATAAAATTAGAATACTTTAAAAATGATTTGGAAAATAGTTATGTTTTGTTATTTTTATGGCCTTATGAAAAGGGGTAGCGAGGATTTCGATGACATTTCTGCTCAAATATGGCAAATATTTCACTTAATACCTTCGATGATTTATCTTGTTTGTTCCCCTTCTTTGACAAAAAAAACAAAAAATATATTTACTTCTTCCTAAACACAGGTCAGACCCATATAGAGCACTGCCAACTCTTTTTGCATTCTAGAAAGAGCAAATTGTGTCATGTATACACAGAGCAAATTGTGTTCTAGATGGGAGCAAATTGTGTCATTATAGACAGAGCAAATTGTGTCATAGACAGAGCATATCGTGTCATACACAAAGCAAATTGTGTTCTAGATGGGAGCAAATTGTGTCATAGACAGAGCAAATTATGTCATACACAGAGCAAATTGTGTCATACACAGAGCAAATTGTGTCATACACAGAGCAAATTGTGTTCTAAACGGGAGAAAATTGTGTCATAGACAGAGCAAATTATGTCATACACAGAACAAATTTGTGTCATACACAGAGCAAATTGTGTCATACACAGAGCAAATTGTGTTCTAAACGGGAGCAAATTGTGTCATAGACAGAGCAACTTTTGTCATAGACGGAGAAAATTGTGTTCTAGATGGAGCAAATTGTTCTAGCGGGGACTGCGGAGCAATTTTGGAAGCTGAAGAAGTAAATGGCGAAAATAAAAAGCTCCATTTGTACATTAACTCGCAATCATATTGGTAAGCATAGATGTAGGAAGGGTCACCTATGGATGGAAGAAGGGGGGGGGGGGGGGGGAATTCAGTTCCATCACTGATGTTGCTGCTAATCAAAAAATCTTTGATTTTGGGAAAAAAATTGTTCATTTTGGGGAAATTTCTTAATTTTTGTGCAATTTTCTTCCATTTTCAGGAAATTTTGGACACTACACTTAGAATTCATTAACAATTTTTCTGGAAATTTTGTTCATTTTTGGAAAATTTTAATCAATGAAAAGGAAATTTGCTATATTTTTGGACTATTTTCCCCAATTTTTGGGGAATTTCCTGCATTTTTGGGCCATTTTCTGGAATTTGTTTCGATATTGAGCAAAAGTTTGTCAATTTTCTGTAAATTTGTTGACAAATTTGACCAAAGTCTCAAATAATTTACTATGTTTTCCTTCAATTTACTGATTGTTTCAATTCTATGTTAATAATTTCCCAATTGTATACCTCCCAAATGGAAAAATTAAGAAGCTAAATTCATCTCAGGCCATTTTTTTTGGGCCTAGCAAAAAATGTGTGTGTGTCCCCAAAAATGTGTGTGTGTCCCCTCCCCCGTGTCTGTGGTGCCTGTCTAGACAGAGAAAATGGTGTCATAGATAAAGCAAATTGTGTTCTTGATGGAAAAAATTGTGTTTTAGATAGAGCAAATTGTGTTCTAGACAGAGCAAATTGTGTTCTAGACAGAGCAAATTGTATTCTAGATGGAGCAAATTGTGTTCTAGATGGCGCAAATTGTGTTCTAGACAGTGAAAATTGTGTTCCAGACAGAGCAAATTGTGTATTGTAGATGGAAAAATGGTGTTCTACTGTAGATGCAGAAAATTGTATTCTAGATGGAAAAAATTGTGTTTTAGATGGGAGCAAATTGTGTCATAGACAGAGCAAATTGTGTTCTAGATGGAGAAATTGTGTTTTAGATGGAGCAAATTGTGTTCTAGACAGAACAAATTGTATTCTAGACAGAGCAAATTGTGTTTTACTGTAGATGGATAAAATTGTGTTGTACTGTAGATGGATAAAATTGTGTTTTAGATGGAGCAAATTGTGTTCTAGATGGAGCAAATTGTGTTCTAGACAGAACAAATTGTGTTTTACTGTAGATGGATAAAATTGTGTTTTACTGTAGATGGATAAAATTGTGTTCTAGATGGAGCAAATTGTGTTCTAGACAGAACAAATTGTATTCTAGACAGAGCAAATTGTGTTCTAGACAGAGCAAATTGTGTTCTAGACAGAGCAAATTGTGTTCTAGACAGAGCAAATTGTGTTCTAGACAGAGCAAATTGTGTTCTAGACAGAGAAAATTGTGTTCTACTGTAGATGGATAAAATTGTGTTGTACTGTAGATGGATAAAATTGTGTTCTAGATGAAGCAAATTGTGTTGTAGACAGGGTAAATTGTGTTGTAGACAGGGTAAATTGTGTTCTAGACAAAGCAAATTGTGTTCTAGATAGAGAAAATTGTGTTCTACTGTAGATGGAGAAAATTGTGTTCTAGACGGAGAAAATTGCTTTAAAGATTGAAAAAAGTGTGTTATAGATAAAGCAAACTGTATTCTACACAGAGAAAATCATCTTCTACACAGCAAATCATATTCTACACAAAGTAAGTTGTGTCATACACAGGGCACATTGCTTTCTGAGTAATTTTATGCACCCTAATTAATATGGGGAACAAATATCTGGGAGAATCTTAACCTCAAAGAAGTGATGCTTAGAGGTATTTCAGGAGTGAATATTCTGGCAAAAGTTGATCAGCTAATCCTACATCCTGTTTTGATGCATTGTTTTCTTCTTCTTTAAAAAAAAAAAATCATTTTAATCATCCCTGTGGTGAAATTGTTTTACATTTTGATGTTTTCACAAATCATAGTTGAATAGTTTTAGAGTGATTGTGTTTGTCTAAACCAGACAAGAAAACTGCAAGGGCTTCCATTATTTTTACACCTAAATCTGTAAATAGCTGTCTGGCTGTAGGAAAGGTACATATTTTTTGTAATGGGTTTTAGATTCTGATGGCGATTTTAAGAGTACTAAAGTTTGTAACTCTTTATTTCTCCACAATTCTGTTCCAAAATCAGAGGGAGAAACTCCACGTTGCTCTGATGCTATCTTTGAATTTGAAGCAATTTTTTCTTTCTTTAAATGTTGTGCTCTTACACGTTTAGTTTATTTATTATACTGGAACATGTAATTTGTGTATATTTTGTTGCTTGATTAAGTGTCAAGGTTTTTGCCTTAAGATAATAAGCCACAATCACAACCACCAATGAAAAAAAATGTATTTGGCTCCGCCTGATATGAATAATGATGAAGTTAATAACTCAATACTCCATGGGACCCCTACAGGACGTATCATCCTTGCTTTCTTCAACAGCATCATATTAAGTTTAATTTAAATCTGATGTGGGTTTGTGGAAATATAAGCAAAAACAGAATTTTAAAGTTAGTCCTGCCTTCTCATTAATATTCATAACATCAGCACCAAAAACAATAGGATCACAGACCACAACATATCCATATACCAAGAATGACATAAACCCACCGCAAGATTCTTGAGATATCGTACTTACAAGCTTGTTAACAGAATTTTACATTCAGCCTTGCCTACTAATAAATATTCATAACATCAGCACCAAAAACAATAGGGATCATCTACAGACCACAATAACACATCCATATACCAAGTATGACATAAATCCACCACATGGTTCTTGAGATATCGTGTTTACAAGCTTCTGTCACATACATACATACATATACACATACACCACATACACATACATACACACACATATATATATATATATTTATATATATATATATATATATATATATTATATATATATGTTATATATACATATATTATATATATATATATATGAAAATTATATACTTATATATATATCATATACATATATATATATATATATATATATATATATATATATATATATATATATATATATATATATATATATATATATATATATATATATATATATATATATATATATATATATATATATATATATATATATATATATATATATATATATATATATATATATATATATATATATATATATATATATATATATATATATATATATATATACATATATGTATATATATAATATATAAATATATAAAAACAAGTTTGATTAAAAATCTGCATTAGGGTTAAAAAAATCAGTGTTTTGGGCTTAAAAATCTGCATTAGGGTTAAAAGAAATCAGTGTTTGAACTAAAAATTGCATGTTAGGGTTTGAAATTTCAGTAAGGCTTAAAAATGCACATGGTTTGAAATTCCACGGTTTTGGTCCTACAGTAGGTAGGGCTAAAAAAAATCATAGTGTTTGGCCTAAAAATGCATGTAAGGCTTTGAAATTTTTGTCTTAATCATCTGCGTTAGGGTTAAAAAAAAAATCAGTGTTAGGTTTAAAAAATGCTCGTCGGGTTTTGAAATTTCATGGTTTAGGTCTTAAATAAATCTGTGTTAGGGTTAAAAGAAATCAGTGTCAGGCTTAAAAATGCACGATAGGGTTTGAAATAACGGTGTTTAAGGTTTAATATTCCATGTTAGGGTTAAAAGTTTCACGGTTAGGTCTTCAAAATTTGCATTAGTATTAAAATATTAATGGTAGGCTTAAAAATGCCAGTTAAGGTTGAAAATTTAGTTTTAGGTAGGCTTACAAATCCATGTTAAGTTTGAAAAATTCAAGCTTCAGCCTAACAATTGAGGCCACATTTTAGCCAAAAATTACATTGTTTCTTATATTATTTTACTTTAAAATGGATGTGGGGAAGTGGTGTGGAAGAAGGGAAAGGGGGAGTGGACGTGGGGGAGTGGTGTGGGAGGGGAAGGGGGCTGCCTTAGCCATAACCTGCTGTATCCCTAAATATCTATATTCACAACAAGAATAATTCAAAAATTGTGCAAATATCACGTGATCTGTACTTAGTACGGAACAAGCGAAATATTAATTTTTTAAAGAACCAAAAGGCATGTTTTCTCAATCCAACAATTTTCACAGTATGATATGACTTTTTTTTCAAGATTTTCGTATACATAAATTTCTGCCATAATGTTGTGAATCCTGCCAAACTTTTTCAAAAAATTCAAAATAATTGCAAGCATTCTGCGAATTTTTTTAAAGATGCATAATTTTAATGTGACGAGGCAACACATAATAAAGACGAGGCCCAAAAATTGATTGTTTTTTTCCCTTATGATTTTTAACATTTTAAAGATGCCCAATTGTCATGTGACAGCAATACATAAATACCCGCCGCAAAAACAAAAAACAAACAAACAAACAACATTTTCCTATAGTTTAAAGAGACAATGTCGTCTCAGTTATGTTCGTAAAATTGTGATATACCTTTATGTTACATACGGATGAGAATCGTTTATAATTAAGGACGTACTGTACGTATATTGTGTGTGTAAGTATGTACAGTGTGCATGGTCACTTCCACGGTTGGTATTGATTGGTTATCATTATTTGTGAAAGCCTAAACTAATCAGAAATGCTGACTTTTAATGTATATTACTGCCCATGTGAACATAATATTTTACCTTTAAGATTTCCAAAATTCAAAAATATGCAGAAATTACAATCTATGTCTTGAAGAACCAATTTCAAAACTATGAACAATATCTGCACCGGAATGACAAATCAATTAATTCACTTTTTGAATTTTTTTTCTGGTATCTATTGAGACTGATTTGTAGCCAAATATTCTTTAAAACTGAGATGTTTATATCAAATTCACTTAAGTAAAATAATCAAGAATATTTCTAAAACCTTAAAAGATGCCCAATTTTCACATGAAGACAGTTGACCAGCCAAAAAAGTGTTGTTATTTGTATGATTTACAGAATTAAAAAATATTAAGATGCACAATTGTCACGTGACGGCAACACATAAAGACCCGCAAAAAAAGGTCAAAAATATTAATCAATCTATTATTTTTCATATATTCAGCATTTAATTTGAGGTGCCAGCTGCCTTGAGCTGGCAAAGACCTATCCCGGGACAAATAGGCCCATGAATATTGTGGAATCAACATTCAACTAACCATTCCTTCATCCTGTGATTCCAGGACATGGCGCGTTCTCTAATTTTCAAACCTCTTTCTACCCATACTTTTTCCCGCCCCACCCTCTAGTATTAGCATCCCATTACACTGCCTCCACCCCTCCAATGGACTGGCATTTTCAATCGCATATCACTCATACTAAGGCGCATGCACAACATTTGGCCTGGCGTAAACAAACCCTTATTTCTGACACTTTGCTCTGTTTATTAATATTCATGCAAACAGCACTGTAGCACTATTACACAGACTTACTATAAACAAGCCAACATGCCCGCCCAATGAGCGAAGCTCAGAATGATACTAGAATACCCACTTTAAAGCCATGAAAAGGGGTCACAACTAATCGAAGGTATGTGATCTTTATCAAACTTTACTTCATCTTAACAACCCTATGATTAACCCTCTTACTCCCCACCCCCTCTTCCCCCCTTCATCCTTTATAATCCCATAAAGGGATCATAATATATAGGTTAGTTTTCCAACTGAATTTTTAAAGTCCATATAACACAATAAAGGTAGCAGTGAACTAATTATGCCCATTGAAACTTATGGTACAAGCGACCAGTTGGGGATACTTTTCCTACACTGTACCAGAACACGAAAGATTGGGGTATTTTGTGATGTATATTGTGTGACACACACTTTGCAACCCACCCACCCATACATACATACATACAACCATACATACATACACCCATACATACATACACGTGTCATACATGTACACCCATACACATGCCAGCATGACTATAGGTTCCTTATGCTATCGCAGCGGAACAAAAAACCAAAGCACTCACTATGTCACTTAATTATATTTTCATTTTTTGCTACATTTTCTCTAAGTATCATTATAGTTATTCTTTTCTTTATACTTTAGCTAATTTTTAGTAAAGTCTGAATCATTAAATAATTCCCCATATTTCTCAGAATCTATTCAATTGGTTGGTACAATATAAAGAGGGAGTTCTTGTCTCAGTAAGTACATCGTTGGTCTCTGTAAAATTGAGGGAAGCAGAGCTTTTACTTCACTTCCGGTTTTGGAACACATTAGATCCCTAGATGCCTGTTTGTACATGTGCATAGCATACCCTTGTGTGTGTGTGTAAAAATTCAATCATAGTGCATAATGTTACAAAGATCTATGGGAAACTTTTTTTTAAATGTATTTGTTAGAAAGTGAAAGATTAGTAAGATAATACTACAATAGCAGATGAAAATTACAATGAGCGAAAACACAAAAAGCAACATTCTAGAAAAATGGTTCTGGCGGGATACTGTTGGTTAAAAAAATACAAAGTCCATCGCCTTAACCGACTTGGCTATCAAGCGTTATTCAAGCTTAGGATTTTAATTCATATACCGTAAAATAACGAATCGTGCAGCAAATTTCAACCAGTCAAACAATTTAAATCAAGTTCTAAACAATGTGTGTCTATATGACAATTTCACCTCTTTAAACAAATTTACAATTATAACCTGGAAAGTCAATGTTCAGCCTCAGGCTACTACACTGCAGTGTAATGGTCATACAATGAAGGCACTGTAACCATGCATCAGTGTTTCAAGTTGACTTGTATGATGCAATATATGTATCTTTTTAAGACTTACGATATTTCCGCAACAGGGATTCAATCACCAATTTTGTAATTAAAATTTGTTTAAGAATTCATCTGACAAAACAACAATTATTAACAGTCATATATTAATGGCATATTTGGACAATTTATCACAGAACAAACAAATTTGATAAGTGAAATTGGGTCCAATTTGAAGCAGTTATTGATGAGTTTCCATCAAATGACATTGTGTTTGCTACATGACTAAGGTAATGTCAATAGCTCTAAAGTTTCATCTCATACGAAACAGTGTAACATTGACTAGATTACAAAATCATATAATTACCAACAATTACCATCAAAATTGATTAAAAGTGTACCATCTAAGTCACTACTTTTTTAAGTTTTAGGCCAATTCAATCAACAAAATATGCAAAATGTTATAATTTAATTAATATGACTCTCCATTTTGGAAAGTAAATCAATTGGTTTTGATCTTCAAGAAGCAATAATTTTGTACATACTATTGAATGGGAAGTACAAGAACTCTGCATTAGCATGAAGATTTTTTATATTTCTTTCCATCACCTCAAGTCAATGCTTTTCACATGAGGGGCTTGGAAATTGGATATTTTATGCTGTCATTTTACTCTCAAACAGCAGTGACAATCATCACTAAGACTTGATACACATGCTTAGGAATGCTAAGATTCTCTTTCACACCTCAATTCATCATTTTCCTGCATTTTTTATCGATTACATATGGATAATTGGTAGACACACAAAAGCTTCCTATACTAGCAAATTTAATCTTATGTGAAAAAACATCCAATTCTGAGAAAAACATAATACTAACTTTTGCAAAAAATGTTTGAAAGCTTCTTAACATATGAGACAATTTACGAGTATGTAAAATAAATATCATTCTTGAATTTAAAAAAAGAGCTTATTTTGGTTATCCAAATAGTCATATACACAACTTATGATACAGTAAGTTGAAGTTATGCCTAACATCTGTCTATTTCTATGAATTCCGTTCTGTAAATTTAGTTGTTAATAAGCAGATCTACAACACTTTTCCCAATAAAAGTTTGATTTGGGATTATAGTCATGTTATAGAAATTCTTAGTTGTACAGCTGCCTTAGTTGTACAGCTGCTGTCTTCACACTATTGTGACAAAAATCGCAATGGAATTGTGATGACATTACAAATTTACATATTTCTGTGAGTAATCATTCTAAAGTATGTAGGTAGATTGAGTATTTAACATCCCTTTCTCAACAAGTAAGGTTATATAAATATGTCCACGGCTAATTAATAAACCAGTTGTGAGCAACACAAGGACCCACCTAAAACAAAAATATTGTTATTGGTCAGTTTCTAACTAATTGATCAAATCCAATTGAAATTTTTCAGATTCTTTTTTTTATTTCAAGGAGAGGTTCAGAGGAACCTCCTTATTTTGACCACAGCAACATTTTGCTTAATTACTGTAGAGAGACATTGGAGGCATAATCTTGATTGAAATTAAGAGGATTCAAAATGAGAGAAATAACAAGGGGTCCTCTTATCTCCTATCTATTGCCATCTAAGATCTATTCCTGCTATTATTGTATAAGTAGTATGAACAAGACCACCAAATTTTGATTTTAATTCAAGGCACCCCTTCAAAAAATTATGATAGACAATCAAAGAACACAGGAATTACAAAAGAAAATGCAAAAGTCGCCCAGTAATATGCCCACAAATTAGCATAAACATTTGCATAAAATGACTGAAGATTGAAAAAGGTTGTCAAATGGCAGATTTTAATGGGGATTTTCCTCCTTCATTTATGTACACACACATGACCCAAACTTCATGTTTTTCCAATATGCTAGTTTAACTGTCTATATGTGTCCTACTGCTGCTGAATTAATGTATGCTTATCTTTAAATGTCCTAATCCACCTCAGCCTGGCCCTGTAAAAAAAATCATTAGCTATAATTATTACCCTAACCCAGTTGGAAAAGTGATGCGGGTGAGCAAGCCAATTCATTACAGCGAGCGATTTGCACCAATCTGGATCGAGGACAACCACATTAGCCATAAAAAATATTGAAAACTATGTATCACTTTTGTCAAAACATGTTTTTTGAATGAACTTATAACACAATAAAACATTTATTTGAATAGTTGCATAGCAAGGGGCATCAGGGCCCTTGTGCAGCCATTCAAGTGGGGTCTCCCAAGGAGAGTCTACATTCACCCCAGCCCCACCATGCTTGGGACTGGGATGAGCAATTATTGTTATTTGAAACCCTAGATGCCTGGCTTTCCTGGCTGAGAATGGGAATTACTTTAGATTCCTATTTTGGTGGGTATCGAGAGGGAACTTAAAGAACTTGGCAATAAGCCTGGATATGAAAATGGTGCCCTAAAAAATACATGGGACCTGTTTGGTTACTGTCTGTGCCTTTTACATCACTACAAAGCGCTAATTTGTCAGCCTGCGACTAGCTTCAGTGAATATATATATATTTTGTATATGGTACTTGTCATAGGTAGCACTGGCCTAGTTACACCACTGTATTTGACTGATCCAAGAGAGAAAAAAACTTGGTATTCACTCAAAACGTATTTATGCGAGGTTGATATGCTAATAATTTTTGATGGAGTTTAATCTGCTGCATACATCTCACACATTTTCTTGTTTTTCCCCTCTTTCTCTCATGTTGAGCACCAAAACTTTTGAAACAGGCTCTCATACAATAAAAAAGTTGATAAAATCATTACGCATTTGAATTAGTCAGACTTTTACACAAGTGATACAAATACAGTCTCATCATGTATTTCCCGTACACTGAATGGCTCATATGACTTCTTGCGATCACAATGCACTCCACCTATGAAACACATGATACCTTTTCTATGCTGTCATTTCAAACAAAATTTGATTGAAAAACAAGCTCTCTGTAAGCTGTCACTGTGCACAAATGCAGTTCAATGCCTGCTCATGCTTCGTTTGATGAGTACATCTGAATTTGTATCAACCTCTTACAATGAGGCACCCACATATGTGCACGAGCATTAAGACTCAAAAACTAAAGAACGACATGAAATGTTGTTCAGATGCAACATAGAAATGCCTCACCACATTAGAGTATTATCAATGATGCCACAAAACATGTAAGTCATTTTCACCATTCGAATGCAGACTACATTATGGGCAAAGAAAACAAATTGTTTTGAAAAGTATGTGGGCAGGAACATGTTAAGGCAATTGCATCTTGTTCTCATTCTCTCTGATAAAATTATGCTTGAAGAGGCCTCACATCAGTTACTCTGTTGCACTGACTAGCTCTTTTGTAATTGTTAAATACATTTGAGTTAAGAAAAAGTAATCTAAAAACAAAGATTTTTTTTAATGAGAACAACACGAATGAAATTATGGAAATAAGTCAATGGAAAATACTGAATAGGTGTGAACTGCAATCAATTTAGGTTTCAAGTAATACAAACTTCATAAGAACAAAAAATATTCATTTCTAAATTTCAAATAATAAATACTTTTCATGTTAAGATATCCCTCACAAGAAAAATTCTACTCAAATGACCTGCATGAGAGTGCATGCCAAATAACTTTTAAGGAAATGAGACATCAGTAGGGAAAGACTGTTCTGAGAAAACTTCTGCACAGACACAAAACTGAACCAATGATTAAAACAGCCTTAGTGGGATCTCCAAGATTCTGATCTTTCAGACTCATGCAGTTGTTAGTGTATTTCATTTCCAGTTATCTTAAGCGCACAGTTATCTGTGAGTGACAACACTGTTGTTCATGCTCAAAGGATTGTATTTATCATAAAGTATTCTATTTCATCTTTTATCCTTTTCACATGAACTCCCGATCAATATTATTCTACAAGCTCTACCTATTTATCCTTTTAATGGCATGAACCCTAACATACTTACTTAAAACCTCTCTTAATTGGGCCACACCTTTAATTCAAAACATTTTAAAGATGATGAAAAATGTATTGGTGTATAGCTTTTCTTTTTAAAAATACCACCACAATGATCCATAAACTAAAAATTGGTTGCTTTTTAAGCCAATTTATTGTCACTGTCTTGTGTTTTTACCTCACATGCAGCTATATCAATCAAACAAACTTGGAACTCTGCAGTAGAGATCGCTACTTCTCCCCATTTGACCCGTGGACTAAAAATACCAATATCATAGATTGTATAAGGAATTAAAGACACTTCTGTGAATAAACTGACAGTGCGACTGTATTTCTAAGCCCTAGGTCATAATACAGTACTAGCACAAAAACAAACCTGAACAGAAAGGCTTTGGGTGAAGTAGAAAATAGGATCCCATGGCCTTTATAATTGTAGATATAGGCAAACATGAAATAACTGAAGCTGATTTTCTCTTTATTTCTTTGCCCATGGCTAGAGAGGGAAGATATTGCACTTAGCTGTTTGAAGACTCACCAATCTGCTCAATCGATTGAAATTAATTTATTGACCAGGGTGCTCTAGGAGTATAAACAAATGATTTGTCATACTTCTGTATCTGCCAATTCTTTTCCATCACTTGTTTCAACAACACATGCTTTGCTTTCTACACCTCTTTTTGTAATTTTCATCTTTCATATTTTTAAAACGTTGCTTTATTATTAAGTAAATTTCAATTACTCCAACTCCTCTCTTTCATATACCTATTTTATCCATATAGTCCTCTTGCCTTTCCCTTTGCAATTGATGTTTGTATCTCTTTTTCTTACCTTTCCCATTTCTTATACCACTGCAACTCTCTCCCAGTCTCCTTAATATACCTACCTATCTTCCTATTACTACCCGCTGTCCTTCTTACTGCTATACCCTCCCTATCACCACCTCTTGTCTTTCCTGCTGCTATACCCTCACTATCACCACCTCTTGTCTTTCCTACTGCTATACCCTCCCTATCACCACCTCTGGTCTTTCCTACTGCTATACCCTCCCTATCACCACCTCTTGTCTTACCTACTGCTATACCCTCCCTATCACCTCCTCTTGTCTTGCCTACTGCTATACCCTCCCTATCACCACCTCATGTCTTTAATACTGCTATACCCTCCCTATCACCACCTCTTGTCTTTCCTACTGCTATACCCTCCCTATCACCACCTCTTGTCTTTCCTACTGCTATACCCTCCCTATCACCACCTCTTGTCTTTCCTACTGCTATACCCTCCCTATCACCACCTCTTGTCTTTCCTTCTGCTATACCCTCCCTATCACCAACTCTTGCCTTTCCATTCCAGCATGCTTCCCAGCAAGTTTCCTTCATATCCCAATTTAAACTTATTAGCAAAATCTGATGTAAATCGTGCCTGTAGGATACAGGACATTCACACAAGTAATGTACCAGTGCATGGCCCCAGCGGACCATTGGGGTCTCCCAAGGATCCACTGGGGCCATTCTCTGATTGGTCGCACACATACCATACCAGAGAATGGCCCATAAGATCAGGGTCATTGCTGCATTGGTCAGATCATATGACCAACATGTGTACATACACTACAAAAATGATCAAATATCATTCAAAAACTCCGCATTCAAAACTAATAATATTGATACATTGTAGCACTTATTGTGTTGATACATTGTAGCAGTTATTGTATCCACAGTCTGCTCCATAGTATGTTTGTTTGTTTGATGAGGGCTTCACGGCACCACAGCAGTGCGGGTTAAATTGTTCCTGAGAGGTTAGATCATTCCAGAGGTAGGAAGAAAAGAAAATAGGAGTCTGAGAGAAGTATGGGGGCTAAGAGCCAGGAAGCTGGGATCGAGAGAGGAAGTGCAGGGGTATAAAAAAAAAGGGGTAAATGTAGGTAGAGGAGAGGAGGACTAAATATGTTTGTAGAGATGAAGGAGATAATTTTATCCAGGTTTTTTTTTTTCTGGAAGAGCTCGGCTATGGAGTTTTGAGGGGTGAAGGAAGCTCTGGGGAGGTTGTACAGGGGACAGGCAAGGAGGACGTACCTGGTGGACTGTGAGGGAGAAATGGCAATTGTTGCAGAGGGGTGGGGGAAGCCAGTAAGGAGGTGGGAGTGAGTGAGGTGGGTGTGACCTATTCAAAAGCAGGTAATGTGGATGTTGTCGATACGGAAGAGGTTGTGGTTGGTGGGTTTGGTTGGAATGGCGAGCTGAATGTCGTGGACTGTGTTATCAATTTGGGAGTCTTATGAGGTTTGCCAGCAGTCATGAACAAGGGAAGCGATAAGCAGTTTGATGTCAGAAAGGGTTTTTGGAAAGGGAGTAGGGAGGAGGTTGAGAGCAAGCTTAGCGGCTGAATCAACTCTGTCATTGCCTGAGATGCCAACATGACTGGGTATCCAGAAAAAAATAATACTTTTCCTGCAAGAGAAGAGAGGGGGGGGGGGGTGGGTGTTGAAAGGAGTTTACGGAGGAGGTGGGATGTGGGGTTATCCCACTTAAGGTTGAGTATAGAAGTAAGAACAGACTTGAAGTCTGAGAAGATGGCAAAGTGGGTGAGCGGGGAGTACTCAATATAGTTGAGGGTGAGTAGGATGGCCTTGGCCTCTGCCGAGAAGATGGACAAGTAGTTGGGAAGCCTGCTACAATGGATGATAGTTTTGGATGATGGCAGCAGCAGCTGTCTTGTCACCTTCCTTATAGATAAAGGTGTAGTTTGAGAGTTGGGTCTTTGATTTGGTTGTGGAGGTTGATGAAGAGGTTGGGGTAAGTTTGGGTGTTGTGATTAGTGGAGAGGCCCAGGTGAGTGGAAGGGAAGGGGTGGCCCAGGGAGGAAAAGTGGGCCAGGAGAAGGTGTCAAGAGTGGCGAGGGTTTGAAGGGAGGGGATAGTGTTTTAGTCCTATCAAAGAGGGTGGAGAAATTGGGATACCTAATGAGGTGGAGACAGGGTTTTGGGTGTTGGTGAGGACTTTAAAAGCGTAGCTAGAGAAGGTTAAGTTTTCTACACCTTAGCAGGAATAATAATGGAGGTTCGTTGGCTTCAATGCGAAGGCTGATGATGAGGGAAGTTCTGTAGGCACCAAGGCAAAGCTTGAGGGCTTCAATTTGAATGGTGTTGATGTGGTTGAGGTAAGAGTTGTGAGCGGCACAGTAGACAATATTGCCATAGTCAAGCTTGGCACGAATGGTGAGCTTGAAGATTTTGAGGAGAGCGTGGGGATCCACACCCCAAGTGGTGTTGGAGAGGAGAATGTTGAGGGAGCTATTGCATTTCTGTTTCAGGTTGGTGATGTGTTGCTTGTAGGAGAGCTTGGGGTCTAGGGTTAGACCCAGGAACTTCATGTGGTGAACTTTAGGAATGCGAAGCCGTTGTACACTCAGCTTCAGGTGGAGCTTGTTGAAATGACAGAAGTGCATGCAGACTGTTTTGTCTTAGTAGAATTTAAAACCGTTATTGTTGCACCAGTCTTGCAGCTGGTTGAGGCTAAGTTAGAGCCTATTTTCAAGGAGAGAAAAGCTTGGGGAGCTAGGAGTAGAAGATGGTAAAGTTGTCCATGTAGAGGGCACATTTAATGTTGGGGCCAACGTTGTCCTCGATGTTATTAATGCTCAGGTTGAAAAGAGTAGGGAAGAGGATGCTGCCTTGGGGGATGCCCTCTTCTTGGGGTAGGGGTTGGAGAGGGTGTGGCTAATACAAATTTGGAACAGCCTGGGTGAGAGGAAGTTTTGAATAAAGATGGGAAGGTGGCCTCTGAGGTCGATGGTGTAAAGCTTGCGGGTAATGCCGTATTTACAAGTGGTGTCGAAAGCTTTCTCGAGGTCGGAAAAGATGGCAATGAGGTCTTTTTTTTTTTGCAAAGGATTTTAGGATAGCGATGTCGAGCGTGATTAAGTGGTCCAGGGTATTGTGACGTTTCCGGAAGCCGCTTTGGTAAGGGAAGAAGATTCTGTTGGTCTCAAGAAACCAGTTTAGTCTCTGTTTAATGATCCTCCATAATTTTACACATACAGCAGGTGAGGGCGATGGGGTGGTAGCTGGAGGGGTCGGTGCTGTCCTTTCCCGGTTTGGGGAAGGGGGTAATGATAGCTGTCCTCCAGATATGAAGTGTGAGGACCAAATGTGGTTGAGGATGGTGAGGAGGTTAGTTGTGGCCTTGATGGGAGGTGTTTCAGGAACTGGTAGGGGATGTTATCTGGGCCTTTGGAGGTGCAGCCAGCATTGTGGATGGCTTGCTTTAATTCAGATGGGGTGAGAGGGGTGTTGTACTGTAGCTCTCCTTGTTGTCGGAGGGAAAAGTAATAGTCCAGGTTTCGTTACAAGCTTTTTTGGCTTTGAAAGCATTGGGGTAGTTGGCCAAGGACGAGATGTTGCTGAAAAAGGCAGAAAGGCGGTTAGTGATATTCTTTTTCTCGGTGAGAAGATTACCATTCCAGGAGAGATGGGAAATGGGAGACTTGCCCATCCTGCCATGGAAGCTGTTATCCATACTAAACCTTCTTAGTGGGGGTTTTGGTGGTGAGAGAAGAGATGAAGTTGTTCCAAGTGTTGGCATGTCCCTGATAGTGCACCTGGCTTTGGCACGGCTGATGTGAAAGAGGTTGAGGGTGGTCGAGTTTGTTTTGAAGTTTCTGAGGGCTTTTTTCGGTGTTCTTGATGCAGTTTTTCAATCATCGTTGAACCAAGGGTCAGAGGGGGAAGGGTGGTAAGGAAGTTTGGAGTTTTGGGGAATGGAGCAGGAGGCGATGTTGATAAGGATGTTACTGAAGATAGACATGCAATCCTCACCCTCAAGGAGATAGGGGAGAGGTGAGATTTGCAAAAGATTTCGAAAAGGGGCCAGTTGGCTTTCTTAGGGTCCCAGTTGGGGGTGTGATCTGTGGGGGTTTGAAGGTTGACGTGAATTAGGAGAGGGTAATGGTCACTACCACAGAGGTCAGCACTGACCTTCCAGTCAAAATCAAGAGAGGTTGGGGGAATAGATAGACAGGTAAATACAGGTGAGGGAGCCTGTGGCAGGGTGAAGGTAGGTCGGGGAGTTAGCGTTGTCCATACTGTCTCATATACCATCCCACCCTGTCCCACATGTCATCCTGTCCAACCTTGTCCTGCATGCTGTCCCACAGGCCATCTCACCTTGTCTCACAGGCCACCCCACCATGTCCCACAGGCCATCCTATCTTTTTTTTGCTATCCATAACTTTTTTCATCCCAGAACAAATCCTTTAATTGCTGCTATTGAAGTCTGAAATGCATTTGTTCTCCTTTATATAAATTTCTTTTCATAAAAATAGTTGGGAATTCCTTTTCGAGGGCAGCAATCTTTTGTTTCACAGTAGCTGAACAATGCACGAAGCCGGACGGACAATAGATGTAGATGGATGGACGGACGAACGGACAAACAGACAAATGGTAAAGATGCATATCCCCTCTCCACCAACTTCATTGGCAAGGGGATAATAACATTAATTATAATATAAAATGGGCAATTCTTAAGCAGGCCAGATCTTATTCAAATACAACTAAACGATGCCAATAATGTATTTGGGAAAAATATTATATTATCAGGATGCAAATTGTTAACATTCTAAACAGCAGATTTGAGCTCATCGGTAAATGCAGGCATTCTAAGAAGTTTCTACTCAAAAGTTTCAAAGTGTAACCTTACATACCCTGGGCCTTTGTTCATTGCCCACTCACACACACACACTTCTTTATCATGGGTTACCATTCTCATTAATCCGCTCGACTGCACTCTGCATTGGCAGGTTTGGCTTAATATATACCTGCATGTTTGTTATCATTCTTACTGGAGAGCCTTAGGGATAAACGGCCCATGGTGTATGTAGTATGTGCAGTATGGAGTATTTAATGAACTCTTCTTTTAACACACACATTATATATATATATATATATATATATATATATATATATATATATATATATATATATATATATATATATATATATATATATATATATATATATATATATATATATATATATATATATATATATATATATATATATATATATATATATATATATATATATATATATATATATATATATATATATATATATATATATATATATATATATATATATATATATATATATATATATATATATATATATATATATCAATGCGGTTTCATTCCTGGCAGATCTACAACTGATGCCATATTTCGCTTTAAACTTATGGCTCAAGCTCATATCGCAGTGAAGAAGCCCCTCTACGTCACATTTGTTGATTTAAAAAAGCATTTGACAGTGTCATCCACACAAAGATGTTGGACGCACTTCAAGACTTCAATGCCCCTGCTGATGTGCTTCGCCTTATTGCTAACCTTTACTCCAGAGCTGAGGGCACCCTGACATGGAAAGGTTTAAGTACACCAATGTTCAAGACACCAGTTGGAGTGCGGCAAGGATGACCTCTCTCGCCAACTATTTTCAACCTTTACACAGAGGCAATGATGCGTGAATGGACTCAGGCAACTGAACATCTTGTACCTCCAGATGTTGAAGGCTTTACTACCAATGAACTACGATATGCAGATGATATTGCACTCCTGGCACTAAGTGCTAATGATGCAGAAATCCAGCTACAGTCGCTTGGTGTCATTGCTTCGCAATATGGTCTCCAACTACACCCTGATAAAACTGAGTACATGGTAATACAGCCCACACTGGATAACCTCTCAATTTCATACAATGGTACTGCTATCAAACATGTCACTTCATTCCGCTACCTTGGCTCAGTCCTGTCCTACAACACTGATGATTCTGCAGAAATACGAAGCCGCATTGCAATGGCAAAGCAGAGCATTAACCAGTGTAATTACATAAATTCCACTCACATTGACTTAAAGGTGAAGATCTTCTCATTAAGTCCCTTGTCTTGGCCAGACTTACATATTGTGCATCAACCTAGACTATGAAGAAAAATGACGTGGCAGCTCTTGATGCATTTGAAAGAACTATCTGGCGGCGCCTGCTTGGACTTACATGGTCTGACAAAAATTTCCAATGACCACCTACAACATCTGATTAGAGATAGATGGCTTTTTTCATCTGACATAATCCTGGAGCAACAAGCTAAGTGGCATGGACATTGTGTTCGTAAAGGCCTTGCCCCCATGATGTCAGGCCTTCCCTCTGGTACCAGAAGATATGCTGGGCGCCCTCGTGCCAGGTGGATGGATGGCCTGAAAAGTTGGATTGGATTGTCTGCATCTGATCTGGCTACTGCAGGGTGGTCCCGAATTCTACTTCAAAAACTTTAGCCAGACACATCCTGTTCAATGACCCTGAGGAGTGCGTCAACGAGCCGCTATGCTTATGGCGATTGATTGATTGATTGATTGATATATATATATATATATATATATAATACATATATATATATATATATATATATAAATATATCTATATATAAATATATACATATATATATATATAATTATATATATATGTACATACATATAATATATATATATATGTATATATATATGTATATATATATATGTATATATATATATATATATATATATATATATATATATATATATATATATATATATATATATATATATATATATATATATATATATGTATATATATATATATATATATATATATATATATATATATATATATATATATATATATATATATATATATATATATATATATATATATATATATATATATATATATATATATATATACATATATATAAATATATATATATATATATATATATATATATATATATATATATATATATATATATATATATATATATATATATATATATATATATATATATATATATATATATATATATATATATATATATATATATGTATAATGTCTTCATATAAGGATAACCATTTTTCCACGATTCCTTTGTTGTCGGTTAGTTAGTTTAAGATATGTTTTACTCAATATAATTTGACACGAGCAGAATTAATAAAATCTACATAAAGGCTTTGGTTTTCCAAATGATGTGGATTACATTCTAACGAGCATAAAGTTCCCTTTTGCTAATCACAATAAGAAGTGTTGTTTTCCACTTTCCATCAGGCATTTTCAAGTTCTGCATTACTTAGCAAAGAATGAATCCTGTCATTCATCCATTCCATTCTCACTTGTAACAGAACCAGCAGTCCATGAAAATTACCTCATCAGTGAGAATCAATACTATATGTCAAAATAAATACTTCACAGTAATTTTATTCACATCCATTCAAACACTTCATTACTTTCTCACTCTTTAACCATTTGTTTCGGAATTGAATTTCCTTGTGAGGCAACCTTGGTATTTTTTAGAAAACTGCACAAGTAACTTCTCATTTTATGGTAACTTAAGATTTCATTTGCATATTGGCTGGGCCGTCTTGAATTTTGTGCCTAAAACAATTACTTTCTTCACCTATATATGCCACTTATTAATGCTACACAAATTTTGTGATTTTGCATTAGTATAAGAAACATGACTGCAAAAGGCATGCCAAGTTGGGAGTTGGCTCAAATGTCCTGTACAATGTATATGACCAATATGCATGCAGAATGTGAGCTTTTTCATAAGGTACAGTAGACTGCAATTCCCCCTACAGGTCAGAAACATTTACATTACTGAGTTTAATACATTACAAATAAACTAAACTAAAAAGAACTGGGCAAATTTAGAGATTGTTTAAGATTGAAAGACTCAAATTAGCAAAAACTAAGATCCATTGATAATAAATGATATCTAATATCCTAAGACTGACTAAGTCTGAATACGATTGATTGAGACTGACTTAGATTGATTGAGGCCGACTTAGATTGACTGAGACTTGGCTTAAGCCTGGACTTAAATTGGTTGAGACTGAGTAAGACTAACTGAGACTGACTCAGATTATTGCAACTGAGTGAGCTTGACTGAGCCTTGAAATAGATTGGCTGAGACTCAACTTAGATTGGCTAAAATTGAGTGGGACTGACTAAGACTGACTTAGATTGGCTGAGGCTTAACTTACAATGGTTAATATTGAGTGGGGCTGACTGAAACTGACAGATTGTTAAGAGAGACTGACTTAAATTGGTTAAGGCTTGACTTAGATTGACTGAGACTGACTTAAGATTAGCTGAGGCTTGACTTAGATTGACTGAGAGTGACTTAGATTGGCTGATGCTTGACTTAACACTAGTCGAGACTGAATCAGATTAACATAAACTGAGTAAGGTTGACTGAGACCAAGGTTGAGTATGACTAAGGTTGAATGAGAAGAAAAGAACACTCAGGTGAAATGTTAGAATGTATTTTTTGGGGGTCTCTAGAATAAATGAATACACTTTACACTTTTATTACACATGATGGTGCTGATAACATTCGATATGAATTTCACATCAAATGTTTTAATGAATACTTTAATTATTTTAAATGATACAAGTACTAAAATATAAAAAATTTCTTTAAATTTCCCATAAATTAGCAACTAAGATTGACTTAAGATTTGAAAAAGAATTAATCACTAAGAATTGAAATAAAAAAACAATGAGAAAAATTTGATTGACCACGACTCAGCATATACTGATACTGACGGATGAAAAATAAGTGAGAATTCACGAGACTGAATAAGATCTGATATTGACTGAGATTTCTAATGTTTGTTTGTTTTTTGTGATTTAACTCATTGAGTCCCAGCATCGCGTATACGCTTCCATATTTTTTCCTTTCAAGTACCAGCATCGCGTATATGCGACGGATATCATAGCTTCAATTACATAAAATTTATTTAAATTGGTGGGGTACTTCCTTTTTTCTTTTGTAAAATTAATGTAAATAAACATTTTTTCTACCTATTTTCAAGTGTAGGGGTTGGTCATACTTCCTGTTTTTGTAAGAAAAGGGTCAAACACAAAACAAAATTTTGTGAACGAAGCGGAGATTTATTTTGGCAATTTACACACAAAATGGCGTTACTAGTTGGCCATCCTCTGCCATTAGTGAGTGACGATGAGTCTGAATTGGAGCCAGATTTTGATACGAACACTGATAGCGAGAGTGATTTAGCCAGTGATGAAGAGGAATTGACTAAAAATAATGGTGATTTTTGGATCAACTTCGACATACACAATGCAGATAAAAAAGCTTAGTGGAGCAATGATAAATGTTACCAAACATCAACAACATTTGTTTTCGGAAGTGACTGGTATTCAAGCTAATCTACCTGCAAATCCATCTCCAAAGGATTGTTTTAATCTATATTTAGGATCAGATTCGGTTCATAAGGTTTGTGAAGAAACAAACAGATATGCTAAGTAGGAGATTTGGGAAAAAGTGATTGATGGCACAATAACTCTACATGGAATGTACTCAAATATGGACCCTGTTACAATGCTTCAATAAAATCGCCTATTTTGCTATTGAAAATGGTGCATTAAAATGGGGGAAAAACATAATTAGGTATTGTAATAAGTTTGATTATCTTGTTTTTGCTATTTCAATAACTTTACCTGCAAAAAAAAGAAGAGAAATAAACAATAAGGTGAGCTGTATTTTTGAAAATCTTTTATTTCTTATGTTTTTCTTTATGTTATGCTAATTTATGCAAATTAATTAGAAACAAATTATGTTTTTTTGTAATTTCAAATTGGATCTTTTATAAAATATATAGTTTGTGTACATTTACTGGGTACAATACCTACCTATTTGAGTACCAAATATAAGTACTTTAATTACACAAAAGTACAAAAAAACCTTTAGAGCCCCAAGGGAATTACACACTAAAACCTAGAGCGACCCATATGTGTTAATGGCACTGCAACAGAGAGATTTCTAATAACTAATATAATTAAAATTTTGTATTTGTTTTTACAAAATGTTTCTAATATTGGCAAGAGTTGGTTGGTCCAACAGCACAGTAATGAGTAATAATCTAATTAATGTAAACAGTTGAAACATCACTAAATGAAACATCTACTTTAAATATGGTTCCATATCTTTGTTGACCAGTATTTACCAGGACAGCCTTACCACTGATTTCTAGGCTTTTGTGGCCAAGGGTAAGGAAGCCTTCTGGCCCATATTATACCCTTTATGATCCTTGTTGGTGCTGTAAGGGTGGTATCTCATTTTAAACTGCAAGAAATATCTTGTGCCCACAACATAATCAGGTAGGGCATTCCAATTGTTAACAAGTCCTTGGCTGACAAAATGTTTACATATGTCCAAAGGGGTATGATCTTTGTAAAGTTTAAACTTATGTCCTCTAATGATAGTGCTTGGTTCAAACTTAAAACAATTGCAAAATCCACATGATCCAAACCTTAATTAAACCACCTTTTAACCTCCTCACCTCTTAACCTCCTCTCTTCTGAAGGTGACAGATTCAATATCCTGAGGAGCTTGGGGTAACTTAAGGAATATAGTCCCCAAATCAGCTTTGTTGATCTTCTTTGAACACCTTCTAAAAAATGAATATCTTTTCTCAAATACGGATTCCAGAACTGAACATAATACTCCAAATGAGGACAAACCAAGGATTTGTACAATTTAAGGACAATGTCTTGAAATAAGATGCAAAAAAGTTCCTTTAATTTTGGGGCAGAGGAAAAGGGGGGGAGGGGGAGGGGGAGGGGGAACCCCCTCTTGTGTAATAATTCTTTTTCGGGAAGGGGGATTTTGAAAAATAAGGGGGAACCCTAAATGAAGTGTTAAAATCATTAGACATCTTAGTTTTCTCTTGACTCTTCATCATGAGTTAAGGTATGTAAAGCCTTTGCATTTTGCTGGTCATTATCTTTTTTACTTAGAGAATAACTTGTGAAAAACA
This sequence comes from Chiridota heheva, assembly GCA_020152595.1. Classification (NCBI taxonomy): domain Eukaryota; kingdom Metazoa; phylum Echinodermata; class Holothuroidea; order Apodida; family Chiridotidae; genus Chiridota; species Chiridota heheva. The sequence continues at coordinate 466,990 of JAIGNY010002809.1, read as the reverse complement.
GGGATTGGGATTAACCCTGCAGAGCAGAGCAGTAAATATAAAACGTAAAACACAATCAACTATCACTAGACTTAATAATTATGTGATGCGTACAAGTTCCTAAAAATCACATTATTCCAAGTCTCTGCATATATCTACATAGGGCCTATTGTACATAACATTCCCAACTAGTAGACGACATGATTACATTACTATTACGTTGTGTATTTTATCACGTTCATCACATGTACACAATTTGTTTCGACCAACCCAACACTGTCACTGTCAAGTGAAAGGCCAGCGGGCCTGTTTTTTTGTTTCTTTTGCCAACTTTCATCAGAGTTTGCCGGTATGGGGTGAAGGAAAAGCATTCTAAATTATATATTTGAATTTATTACAACATTTTTGTGCATTTTAAAATATAATTTCTTTTGGAGGGGATTTGATATTTTTTTGTGCGAATCCTGTATCTTAATGTAAACATTGATCCACCCATGTAAATATGTTTGGGTCATTCAATAACAAAAACTATGCACAAACTTGCAATACTTCTGGGAAGAACTGATGATAAAATTTAGGGTTTGGAAACTGATAAATGAGAAACATCATGAGAAAAAATCTTTACAAAAAATTTGCTGTACACACTACGTTAATTTATTGACCACACTCATAAATATAGCATTGAATGCTCTCTGAAACCAACTGATAATAATAATGATACAAATAATAGTTTTTCTGTGGGCGATGCCTATACCCAAAGCACCTTATATTGGAAACCTTTGAGGCTCAGAGCTTCAGCCAACATATCATCCCTCTTTACGCGTAGTGATAAATGCCAATATTTATTGCTGTTCACAGTATATCCATTAATTCCATATACTGGCAAACATCTCTGGGACTAATTCAACAAAAAGATATTTGATATATACATTTTCGTAATAATTTTCCAAACTTTGTTTAAATTCAAAAATTGAAAAACCTTTTAACATCGATTTTCTTAAAATTGTTTTCCTACATTCGTCACTATGTGGAAAGAGGGACAATATGGCACATAAGCCTGTGACATTTGTTGATGGAAGTAGTCATGTGTTAGTTATTAAGAATTTAAAATTATGTCAAACCTGTTAATTTATATTTCAACTAGAAAATTATTATTGGATCAATACATAAATGAACATGGTTCACCTATATTGATTGTGTGTTATCACATGTTGAAGCTGTACGTTTCAGCGGATATCTGTGAATGAAGAAGGCAAATCTCTCAATTCCATGCCTCACCTTCTATGGTTATTCCATGCCCCACCTTCTATGGTTATTCCATGCCCTACCTTCTATGGTTATTTCATTACAACGCACAATGAATTATAGGTCTACCCCTAATGCGTCTCTTCTCCTAGACAGCTTTTATGGAACTCCTAGTCAATAATATGTTGAGCACACTTCTTAAAAAGATAGTGCAAATATTTCTTGGTGAATTTGCATGCTAACTCAAGACAGTTGTTGAAGGTCAGAATATTCAAGCAGAAGACAGTAATGCTTTTAGCACTTATTCTACCATTTGAACACGATTTGCATAATTTACTCCAGAAAACATGCACTTATATAATTGCTAACATCAAATCTAATTAAGCAAAGATTTTCAATGTTCTTACATGTACATCCATGTGCAGCATTTCATGTACAGGATCACATTAATGGATGAAATAAGGCCTTGCATTTTCCATATCATTAATTATTACCATCGGCTTCAGTTAAAAATAGCAAGAGATCTGCTAAGCATTTACAAAAAAATATGAATTTGTAGATTTCATCTCAAAACAGTATAATAACATAAAATTTAAGAGATCAAGCAAGAATTTCAAAGGAAAATTGACTACGGTTGGGTGTAAGTGAAAAGAGAAAATAAAATATGATTAGTGAAATGGATGTTCAGAAAGAAAACTAAAAAAGGGTCAGGAGAGACTTGGGCATTGATAGGAAATCTAGTGATAAAGCTGACTGAATTCTGACATTAACTATAAAATCTGCATGAAATCTCAATGATTGCATGATGATGATAAACAATGCATTAATCTCATTAATGTTAAGATACTGAAAAATGAATAAATCTGAATGATTTCATGATGATGAACAATACATGAATCTCAATAATCTCATGATGATGAACAATGCATCAATCTTAATGATCTCATGATGATGAAAAATGCATAAATCTCAATCATCTTATGATGGTGATTAAGAATGCATGAATCTCAATAGTCTCATGATGGTAAACAATGCATAAATCTCAATGGTCTCATGATGATGATGAACAATGCACGAATCTTAATGATCTCATGGTAATGAACAACGCATGAATCTCAATCATCTCATGATGATGAACAATATATTATTCTCAATGATCTCATGGTAATGATGAACAATGCATGAATCTAAATGATCTCATGATGATAAACAATGCATGAATCTCAATCATCTCAAGATGATGAACAATGCATAAATCTCAATGATCTCATGGTAATGATGCACAATGCCCCAATCTAAATGATCTCATGATGATTAACAATGCATAAATCTCAATGGTCTCATGGTGATGAACAATACACCATGATCTCATGACGATAAACAATGCATGAATCTCAATCATCTCATGATGATAAACAATGCATGAATCTCAATCATCTCATGATGATGAACAATGCATCAATCTCAATGATCTCATGATGATGAACAATGCATTAATCTCAATGATCTCATGATGATGAGCAATGCATCAATCTCATTGGTCCCATGATGAACAATGCCTACATCTCAATGGTCTCATGATGATGAACACTGCATAAATCTCAATGATTTCATGATGATGAATAATGCCCAAATCTCAATCATCTCATGATGATGAACAATGCATACATCTCAATGGTCTCATGATGATGAACAATGCATACATCTCAATGGTCTCATGATGATGAACAATGCATACATCCCAATGGTCTCATGATGATGAACACTGCATAAATCTCAATGATTTCATGATGATGAATAATGCCCAAATCTCAATCATCTCATGATGATGAACAATGCATACATCTCAATGGTCTCATGATGATGAACAATGCACACATCCCAATGGTCTCATGATGATGAACAATGCATGAATCTTTATAATCTCATGATGAACAATGCATCAATCTCAATGGTTCTATGATGATGATGAATAATGCATGAATCTAAATGATTTCATGATGATGAATAATGCATGAATCTCAATCATCTCATGGTGATGAACAATGCATGAATCTAAATGATATCATGATGATCAACAATGCGTAAATCTCAATCATCTCATGATGATGAACATTGCATTAATCTCAATGATCTCATGATAATAAACAATGCATGAATCTAAATGATCTCATGATGATGAATAATGCATGAATCTCAATCATCTCATGATGATGAACAATGCATGAATCTCAATCATCTCATGATGATGAACAATGCATCAATCTCAATGGTCTTATGATGACGAACAATGAAAAATCTCTATGGTCTCATGGTTTGTTTGTTTGTTTGTTTGATGAGGGCTTAACGGCACCACGACAACGAGGGTCAAATTGTGCCTGAGAGGTCAGATCATTTTAGAGGAAGGAAGGAAAGGAAGCAGGGGGAGAATGAGAGAAATTCAAGAACAAAAGATCAGAAAGCTGTGATCGAGAAGGGAGGTGCATGGTTGGAACAAAAATAAAGTAGAGAGGGGGTGGAAGAGGAGAATTAAATATGGCTGTAGAGGGAAGCATGATGAAGGAAGGAAATAATCTTATGCGGATAATGTTTCTGGAAGAACTCAGCAATTGACTTGTGGGGAGCGAGGGAAGCTCTGGGAAGGTTGTACAGGGGGCAAGCAAGGAGAACGTGATGGATTGTGAGGGTGCAGTGGCAATTGTTGCAGAGGGGTTGGGGGAGCCAATAAGGAGGTGGGAGTGAGTGAGGTGGGTGTGACCAATTCTAAGACGGGTAATATGAACGTTGTCGATACGAGAAAGGTTGTTGATGGTGGTTTTGATTGGATTTATGGGCTGGATGACAATGAGTTTGTTATCAATTTGGGAGCTCCATAAGGTTTGCCAGCGGTCACGAACAAGGGAAGCGATAAGCGTTTTGATGTCAGAGAGGCTATAGGGAAAAGGGGTAGGGAGGAGGTTGAGGGCAAGCTTAGCGGCTGCATCAGCCCTGTCATTGCCAGGGATGCTAACATGGCTGGGTATCCAGAAGAAAAGAACACTTTTCCTGCAGAGGGTGGGAGAAAGGAGTTTCCGGAGGAGGAGGTGGCATGTGAGGTTATCCCATTTAAGATTGAGTAAAGAAGTAAAAACAGTATTTGAGTTGAAAAAAATGGCAAAGTGGCTGAGCGGAGAGTACTCAATAAAGTTGAGGGCGAGGAGAATGGTCTTAGCCTCAGCTGAAAAGATGGATGAGTAATAGGGAACTCTGCTACTGAGGGTGATGTCTTGGATGATGGCAGCAGCAGAACAATGATGAACAATGCATAAATCTCAATGATCTCATAGTGATGAACAATGCATCAATCTCATTGGTCTCATGATGATGAACAATGCATACATCTCAATGGTCTCATGATGATGAACAATACATTAATCTCAATGGTAAGACTCCATTGGTTGACCATTCGTCAGAGGATTGCCTTCAAGATTAATCTACTCACCTACAAAGCGCTTCACGCACTGACACCATGCATCATACATATCAAATCTTGTTACACAATATGCCCCATCCCGGTCCTTACGTTCTTCGTCGCAAAACCTTATCAAGCCCCCTACATGTCGTTCTCGCACTTCTTATGGAAGACGTTCTTTCATGGAAGCGGCTCACACCGAATGGAACAAACTGCCTTTGCATGTTAAACTTGCGTCTTCAATAATTGTCTTTAAATCCAAACTTAAGACTTTTCTTTTTACACAATGACCGTAAATCTATATTTTTGTATTCTGTATATACCATAATCATTTTTACTCTTTTACACCTATTTCTACATAAATGTTTTTTCTTTTTTTTCTTCTTTAAATCTGCATTTCCATTTTAAATTTGCATTCCATTTTAAATATGCAATTCAATTTTAATGTTCGGTACTTTGTAACTTATGAATTTTAAGTTTTTTGTTTATTCTCTTCCATTTTTATTGTATTGTACAGCGCTTTGAGATTCTTCTGAGTTAAAGGCGCTTTATAAGCACCAGCTATTATTATTATTATGATGATAAACAATGCATCAATCTCAATGATCTCATAATGATGAACAATGTATAAATCTCAATGATCTCATAGTGATGAACAATGCATCAATCTCATTGGTCTCATGATGATAAACAATGCATAAATCTCAATGAACTCATAATGATGAACAATGGATCAATCTCAATGATCTCATAATGATGAACAATGCATCAATCTCAATGATCTCATAATGATGGATAACTCTCAATGACCTTATGGTAATGAGCCTACAGGCCTGAACTCATAGTGATTATTGACTTATTGTGATAATAATAAGCTATGTATGAATCATAATTCCTTGAACTTTACGTTACTGATTTCAATATATTGAATGCACACCCCCTCTCTATGTCAGAATACATGCAATAATTAAATGCAATGTACAATTCTGGACAAAGACTTGTCACTTTTTCCCCCTCCCACCCCGATTCAATGTTGACACACGCTTTGCAAGAACAGTTTTTGGTATTAATTCTTCAACATTGGAGAGGGGTATAAGGGGATGAAAAAAGTGTCAAGTACTTTTGTCCGGGATTGTCTGAGTTTTTTAAACTGTATGTGTTGAACGATTTTTGCTTATAATTTCGTGAAGGTAATGATTTATCAAGGGATACTTTGTTTAATTTTTTTTGTTTTAAATATCAAAATTAATTGATGGTAAAAGGAAGATGGAATTACTATTATTAAATATGAAATATGGAAGAAATATATAGTTCCTGTTGAATGTCGGAAGTGGAGCATAATATCTTCTAGAACGAAGAAGCAGGAGAAAGGTGCTGTGTGGGCTTTAAACGATGCTCCACAAAAAAAAAAAAAAAAAAAATATCAACCTCTCATTTTATTATTTCCAACGGAGCATCGTCAATAGTTAAAGCTATACGTTGAAAAGTCCTTTAAAGCGGAATGCAACTGTCCCTCTTTCAGCAATATGTTATGTACAGCTCCCTGCAATTTTTGTTTGCAAATTAAAAGTCATGCTTAAATGTTTCATCCTTGAAAGTTTCACAATGCCTCTGACCTGCACTTATGTATTACAAATGCACTTTACATTAATGTATCCATGTATTAGTGGTGATATATATTAATGTAAACGAATTTAGGAAAATCATTAAAATCACATTTCGGGTTCAGATACGATATTCTGCCAATTCTATTACCCCCCTCCCCCACCGCTGCCCATTTCGTTTTACTTTAGGAAATAACATGTACCTAAAAATTACTTTAATATTCAAAACTCTCCCCTCCCTCACATGTACATGCACAACCCCCGTTCCACATTCTGTATTGTAAAGTAAATTATAAATAAACATCAATTATAAATTAATTAATGATAAATTACAAATAATTAAAGTGACTTCCTTCACTTACAGCTTTTCATTTCCTCATATTGTCATTTAGGGCCATGGTTATAAAGAAAGTTTTAAGGACTACACATTTCTAGTTAAATATAATTCATTTCTACAATTTAAATAGCATTAACTTTCCTAATTTTTAATACAAAAATTCTTCATTCAATCCCAAGTTGGAAAATTCAGACAATCCCGGACAAAAAGTCTTGGCACTTTTTTCCCCTCCCACCCTGATTCAATGTTGAAACGCGCTTTGCAAGAAAAGTTGTTGGTATTATTTCTGCCACAGTTTAAAAAGTAAAAACAACTCAGTAAAATCACAAGCAAACATGGCTCCGAAACTCTTTTAGCAATCTTTCTTTTCTAACAACAAGGATCCGGAGATTGGTATGCAGCCATAATGACATGGAACTTAAAACATCAAGCAGAAATGTAGTTGATATCGTGCATCAGAAATGAGATAATTATCTGAATCTGGGATCTATCGGCATTTCAATTTTACGCAATAGTGAGTTCTGTGAATCTATTTTTTTTACATTTCTTTGTCCATGCACTAACTGTGAGCTTTAAGTTAAAGATATCTAGTGATAACAAGTCAAATGCATACCAGCTATACGCAAGGAAAGATTCTCAGTAAACCGAACTAGTATTTTCTGTTATATCAGAGGTCCTAAACAGTGAGGAATTCAAGACAATTATACACACATGTATAGAGAAGACAATACAAGCAAAATTCTACCAATTTACGAGTCAGAATGACATTATTGAGGGTCAGCTGCATGATATACAGTGCAAATTGGATGAAGTTGTTATTCAAAACAATCACCTAAAATCTAAAGTAACTAACCTTGAGAAGAAATATAATAGGATGGCGAATGATATAAAAGACATGGAGCAATATTCCAGATGCAAATTTTTGTGATTCATGGAGATCTCAGAGAGTAAGGATGAGTACACCAACGCCATAATCAAATCTCTTGCAACCACAAAACTTGGGGTTACCCTTCGGGATGAGGACCTAGACCGTTCTCACCGCATTGAAAAGTTTAACCAGGATGGTAAACGAAGGGTCATCATTGTCAGATTTCATGACGAGAGAAATAAAATCATACGCTCACGCAGAAAATTAAAAGGGACCAGAATGGCCACTCAAGAGGACCTGACGACGGGCAATCTTGATTTATTGAAGAAAGCAGAAAAAACATCAGAAAGTAAGGCAGTGTGGATGGTAGAATTATGGCTATTGTTACTAATGGACAAATTGAAACTATGCGAAGAATAAGAACACAAGGTGAACTTCAATCTCTATCATTTTGTTAATGTTCAGATGTTACATGTCTATATCGTTTGAAGTTGAGGGACACTATGAGTCGATCATTCTATGCTGACAAGTTCAAAGCTGTGCATTTTTGACTTTCTTGTTGAAAAGTTTAACCAGGATGATAAACGACCAACGAGGTAGCAAAAAAAATGTTTTGTTGAAAAGGATCCAAGCTGCCACATCAGCTCTTGAGTCTGGCTAATCTTGTAAGAATTTCTATTTCTTTTTCATAAGTTATTTTAAAGCTTCTCCTTTTTTTTTTTTTAAATATTATTTTCATTCATGCCCAATGGACAAGTACCAAATAATCAGGTTCTTAGTGAACCTGATGACGGTTATCCTGTTAATGAGGATAATCCTATTCTTGAAAATATTGATCCAGATATTTATTTTTACAATTCTTTAACTACCCAAAACTCTTGTAGCTATTATGATATCAACAAACTTAACTGCAAATCCAGTAATAAATTCTTTTCACTACTCCACATTGATTCAAGGAGTTTAGGTAATAATTTTGACAATTTGTATACTTAGATTAACTCGCTCCAGAACAATTTTACTTGTATTGGTGTATCTGAAACCTGGGTAGAAGACAATACCCCTACTAATCTCTTTCAAATCTCTGGCTATTCAATCTTCAAATATGCGTGGTGGAGGCATTGGCTTGTTTGTAAATAATGCTTGTGCTTATCAAATCAGGGATGATCTTACTGTTTTCAAAGAGGTTTGTTACGAGTCACTATTCATTGAAATTGAAAAACCGGGAGAAATCAATGGTACCTTGATTAGTATTATTTATTGTCCTCCTCATGAGATTAATTTTACTGAATTTATTGATAATTTTGAAAATGTTATAGCCAATTGCAATGAAGGCAAACCATGTTATCTTCTTGGCGACTTTAATATAAACTTGAGTCACGTAGCAATAATGTTGCACAGTTTGTTAATACTGCTGCGGCTTCTTTCTTTAGATCTTTAATTGACCGTTTTACCAGAACTTTAACACACTCACAATCATCATTATTGCTTGACAACAATTTCTACGAATGCTACTGATATGATTTCTTTGAGCGGTGTTCTATTGCATAATATTTTTGATCATTTCCCAGTCTTTTGTCTAACTTCCCATACACTTACTCCATATGATAAAACGAAAAGATTAAAATGAAATATGTGTTCAGCAAATTTAGATAAATTTATTAATATTCTTTTTCTGGAATCTTGGAGTGACGTTTTGACAGTTCCGGTCCTGACAATTCGTACCATGGTTTTATTTCTATTTATTCCAAACATTACAATAACTGCTTTCCGATAGTAAAGGCCAATAATCGCTCACCAAGAAAAGAATGGTGTACTCCTGGTATCATGAACTCGTGTCGCACTAAAGACAAACTTTATACAAAGTACATCAATAGACCAATTAAAAAAAAACGTGATAATCCACAAGATTTAGGAATAAGTTAAATTGTGTTATTAAGATTGCCAAGAGAAAAGTTTATTTTAATGCATTTTCAAAGTCTAATCACAAAAGAACATGGGACTGTACAAAATTTCTTATCAATAACAAAACTTCCACTTCATCTGTTACTTCGTTAAAATTTGATAACAATTGTCTTTCTAACCAACGTGATATTACTAATGCTTTTTATGATTACTTTATCAATATTGGACCACGTTTGGCTCGTAATATCCCAAATTGTGCACAAAATGCGATTAATTATATGCCTCAAGCTAACGCTAGTTTTTTCTCTACAGACGAAGTGGAGGTTTTAAACTGTATTTCAATAATAAAACATTCTAGCTGTGGTTATGACGATAATAGTCCTAAAGTTGTTAAATGATCTGGTTTTCTTATTTGTAAGCCTCTTATGCATATCATCAATTGTTCATTTATTCAGGGGATTGTCCCTTCTATTTGAAGATAGCTCATGTAGTTCCAGTATTTAAGAGTGGTACTCATGATAGCTTTAGCAATTATAGGCCTATATTCGTCTTAATTTGTTTTTCAAAGGAATTTTGAAAAACTTGTTTTTAATCGTTTATATTCCTTTTTAATGAAACATTCTCTATTACATGATTATCAGTTTAGTTTTATGCCTCAAAGGAACATATCCCAGGTTACTCTAAGTCTGGTAGATTGTTAATAATTCCTTTGAAATGTGTTTAGCTGCTGGAATAATTTTAGATCTTTCCAAGGCTTTTGATATGCTTGACCATTCAATTCTTCTAAACAAGCTTGATAATTATGGTATTAGGGAGGCTGCATTATCTTGGTTTAGTAGTTATATTCATAACAGGTTTCAATGTATTTTTTTATCCTGTGTTCTATTCTTGGACCCCTATTGTTCTTAATTTATATTAAAGATCTCCCAAATGATACTTCCAAATTCCATTTCATTTTGTATGCAGACGTTGCCAATCTACTTCATAAAGGCCACAACATAAATACTTTAGTCAAATGATATTAATACTGAAATCACCAAAATTACTTCTTGGTTTAGATCCAATAAATTTCACCAAAATGCTAGAAAATCTACCACCATTATTTTTCATCCTAAACAAAAACAAATCTTATCTTCCGACCTTGATATTATCATTGATAACATAATGCGTGTTCCCCTCTCTCATTCCACAAAATTTCTTGGTGTTACCCTAGACAATAATCTTATTTGGATTCTACATATTCAAAATATCTGTAATAAAGTCTTTAAAGCCATTGGTATAATTCATAGCCTAAAGAACATTGTTCCCTTAAAACATTGCTACTTCTATATAATATTGTATGTTGGTGGCTGGTCAGATGTCTCTCAAGAGACACATTGCAGAAAAATGTAAAATTGCAATGTGAGGCAGAAAAACAAATTCGCCAGCAGTACCTTACACAGGATGCTTGCGCCACACTATTGTATGGGGTAGTGCTGTCACACATAGACTATGTAACTGCAATCTTTATAGGACCTGCGGAGTGTGAATTGAACAAACTTCAGAAGGTACAGTACATTGCGGCCAAAACAGTTCTGGACAAATAAAATTATCACAGCAGTAAGGAATGCCTCAAAATCTTACACTGGCTTCCAGTCAAATTGAGAATCCAGCATAAGGTTAACTTACTTTAGTGTACAAGTGTATAAATAACCAGGCACCAAATTACTTGAAGGATCTATTAATCGGTACCTAATAGACTTAACACCGAGTCTATTACCTCATACAAGAAGTTATTTGTACCATTTACCAAACATAACACTTTTGCTGGTCATTCTTTAGGTGTAATGGGACCGACATGGTGGAATGACCTACCAGATAATATTAAACTTGCTCAGTTAGTAATTGTTTTAAATGTCATTTAAAGACTTACTTTTTCAATTGATTTTAGTGGTATCTCCTGTTTTGTTTGTTGCTCCCGTAGCACGGGGGGAGCGGCTGTCATTCTTGTTTTGTCATTGTGTTGCTGTTTTATTTGTATAGCGCCACTGAAGATTGCCAGATCGAAGTGTGCACTATATAAATTTATGGATTAGGATTATTATTCTTATTTGACCTTTCTTATCTTATTGTTGTATTGTTTGGGGTTTTACTTACTCTACTCATATTAATAAGCTTCACATTCTACAAAAGAAAGTGCTACGTGCAATATATGGTATTCCCTACAAAAATCATTCTAACCCTCTCTTCCATGAACTAGTCAAGTAACACTCTTATCTTTGTATTCAACTACTTTCATAATAATCTACCACGTAACTTCTCCAATTTGTTTCTGTCAAATACTTCTTTTCATGATTACCATACCCTCCATGGTAAATTACTTTCCATTTCCCGTTTCTCTCTAACAAGTAGTCAACATTATGTTAAATATTCTGCTATTGCAAATTCGAATTCCTTATCCCACTTCATTGAACTCTATTAAAAACTTATCCTCATTCAAACATAAAGTAAAACATTACCTTCTTTGTAATAGAATCCTGTAAGTTTTTTTGTTTTTGATGTATCATCTGGCAGTATCAATGTAATATTTTCTTTTCTATTCCCTTTTTTTTAGTTTGAAAAATGTCCTTTTTTACACTTGTATTAGGTTTCTGTGTAGTTTGTAAATTTCAAGTTCTTTTCATCTATTCGAGGATCCGTCAACAATACAAAGCCTTATCTGTATATATTTGTATTCTGTAAATAATAGAAATGGTTGAAATAAAGTTGCACAAACAAATAAACAAACAAGCATTGGAGTGGGGTATAAGGGGCTGAAAAAAAGTGGCAAGTACTTTTGTCCGGGATTGTAGCATCAACGTATTAAAACTTTTTTTTGAAATTCATTCATTTGCATAGCCTTCATTCCAGGCTAACCAAATATCTTACTTGTTCACTCCAGGCTCTTCATAATATTTATCGATTTGATCCCACGGTCAGTATTCTTTACATAAGGACATACTTAAGGGTACTGTAAGTACCAATAACGTGAATCCTTGCAAAGATTTAAAAGTGTTGCATCACATGCCGATATGTATATTCTAAGGAAATATTTAATTGCATCTACAGGAGGAACCAAATCAAAACTTCAATCAATTTGAGGTGGCATTTGCTGCTTTCTATTTATCATTTTGCTTATAATGTTGATATAGTGACTGCCTGTATGGGTTATATTGTTATCATAATTGTTACTGAAACTGCTACAACCCTGACAATCAAGGCATAGCAGCTCAAATAACTTTGGAATATTTAGTTTGTGAATCAAAAACAATTGACGCACAGGAATGATTAATTGAATGAACGTTGATGATTGTGTTGAGTAATAACATGCACGTTTTGTGTATAGTGCGTAGTGAAACGTTGATGATTGTTTGAGTAACAACATGCACGTCTTGTATACAGTGCGAAGCGTAAATGGTTGGGAACTGTTTACGCGAAGATAAAGAAATCTATTATTTTTAAAGTTCAGTTTAGATCAGGACTCGAGACGAGACGAGTGTATTTGAACAGTGGTTGTAAAATTAATTTATCCTGATTAACTGTGTTATTTTGCCAGTTTAAGAGAAGCATCGAGGAATATAACTCGTCCGAAATTCATACTGAGAGATTTACTGTGCATTTCTTGTGCTACTAACAGTTTGATTAATTACTTGATTGCATGATGAGACTCAGAATAGGTCTCGTACAAGGTATACCAATGACAGGGTTACCCAGACTTGCTCGAGGTTTAAACTAGTACCAAAAGGGTAAATGGAAAGTTACATTATAATGCCTGTCCTACCAGAAAAAAAGTAGAAATTCAAGAACAAAAGCATCTGAAGTAATGAAGAAATGAAACTGGCTGGCTTGATCAACAATGCTTATTGAGCATCAGTTTCCAGCTGTAAAGTTGTAAGGTTTGATATATACCTGGTCCCGTCAAAGAAAGACATTAAAAATGCAATCTGGTGTCCCTACTTTCGTTGCTCAGCATTTGGGATCAGAGAATAGTAATTCTCCATGTGAATTTCCCATGTGTTGGCTGTTGCCTCAGGTATTATTACCACTCATTGAGCAATCTGTAGAGTGAATATATGCACACTAAAAATTAAAGCAATACCTTGAAAGTGCTATTATTGTGTTTTGTTCTCAACATTTTAATATAAAATTTGTTGAATTCATTGTTCTCTTTGATGTTTTTCTATACATCTTCTCATAATTTCTATTGCTTAAAATGGCTTATTCTGCCTTTATTTATTACATTTCAAGATGTCATTTTTGTTAAGCTATAGTGTTATTAATGATCAATTTAGTAGTTGTACTTTAATGAGGGAAGATTAGCCAAGTGCTACCCCTAGGAACTCTTACAGGATTAAAACATCAATTAGTACAATTGCTAAATAGTAAAGTATTTCATCCAGAGAAGAGGATAATGGTCAAATTTGTCTCATTACAAGTATAATATACTGAAATGATCTGTTTCCATCATAACTTAACAAAATAAATTCTGCACATCTCCAATACATTGTAATTGTAGGACACAATTAATGTGAACATGAAGTTTTTACTACATGATCGTTACTGAGTGAATGCCATTGTTACTTCCATTCCATACAAAGGATCTGTTTCCTAGATCTTTCAACAAACATCTTACAACATTGCTACCACCCATGCCAAAAATCCACCATATTTGGAGCAATTTGCTCTTTCTTTAAAAATGTAGTATCCTTCAGAATGCCTCTTTCCAAGAACAGATGGGCAAGTAAATCAATACATGTGTCAGTGCTCTTTTCATAGATACACATATGTTGCATTTTCTAAGAAAATTTGTTAGCACATCATTGCAACAAGCATACATGTTTTAATGTTGACATTCCTTATTACAATCATGCAAGCTTGTCCAAAGGTGTTATGCGAATTAACTAATTTCAGAGGAATTAATTGCTTGCACAAGTTGTAAACATCAAAGATGGATCGCATTGTCTATAAATGACATACATTCAAAATTAACTCTCTGAGCACTCAACTTTCATAAATTTTTTATGTGTGACAATTGTTTTGAATATTCCTGACAAATGAGTTTCAGCAGTTGCCAAAAAGTTTAAGTACAGCTCAATGGTTATAATTTGAATTACAATGATAAAAGGATCAGCAAAAATGCTGTCAGACTTGCTATCTACAAAGAGGAAATTGTTGGGTAAAATAAGATGGTTCGACACTATTTTATATAACAGAATAATAAAGGATTAACATGCGTTTTTATATTTTTATCCAGAAGAATAAGCATATAATGGAGCTAAATGCAACCTCCCAAAATACATTTTGCATTCACCACATGTATGCTTATTCAATATACCAACAAATGTTTCTCATTCAGAAAATTTAAGAAATGTTTTGTGATTTTTTAAATAAAAGTACCCATAATTCAAGATCTTAGCAAAATACTGAAAGATGTGTTAAACGATAAGATTGTGTCCACCAAACAACGTTTGTCAAAATTCAAATAAAAAGAATGGTCTCTTAAGATCACTACTCAATTTGGGTGCATACACCACCCACAAGCATCAGAACAAAAAACAAAAACAAAAACAAAAAAATGGGTAACGTGGTTAACCCTTACTCTACCACGCGGCGATATTATCGCCGTTTTGGGTGCCCCGTCTTTGACCCCGCCTCCCGAGCGCATTTTCAAAACAGTGCTGGTAGAGTAAGGGTTAATCAACCCGCAACATATGCGCCAACCCGAAAATATAGGCAGCATGATCCCGGTGGGCGGCCCAGCGGGTCCCGAAAGCGGAAGGGGCCCGACTTTTCTGCCTGGAAGACAGAGGACCCTTCAATAATCACGCCTTGCTTAACCCTTACTCTACCACGCGGCGATATTATCGCCGTTTTGGGTGCCCCGTCTTTGGCCCCACCTCCCGAGCGCATTTTCAAAACAGTGCTGGTAGAGTAAGGGTTTATCAACCCGCGACATATGCGCCAACCCGAAAATATAGGCAGCATGATCCCGGTGGGCGGCCCAGCGGGTCCTGAAAGCGGAAGGGGCCCGACTTTTCTGCCTGGAAGACAGAGGACCCTTCAATAATCACGCCTTGCTTAACCCTTACTCTACCACGCGGCGATATTATCGCCGTTTTGGGTGCCCCGTCTTTGGCCCCGCCTCCCGAGCGCATTTTCAAAACAGTGCTGGTAGAGTAAGATATAGACTTGTCAATAATTTAAATATTGAATTTCAAAGATTCACTTTTATCTTAAATTCTGAAAATGATAAAACAAAAACAAACAGAAATTGAAAATTCATGTCAAGGTTAATCAATCTACGCATATGCCAACAAAGAATGTGATGTGCTTTTAGCGGGTAGGACAATGGAGTGCTTAAAATATACACAATTACATTATGCTTATCTCACAGGGGTACGTGTTTGTATGTATTTTCATCTAGCCCACTTTGTAAATGCTAATGCATGGACAAGTTTAAACGCAGCTTACTTATAACCGAATTTGTAATTGAACCTTTTCAAGCTTGAAGAATACAAATGAGCATGTTTGATGTTCTACGAAGCCTACTGCAAGCAGCAAGGGAGTACACTCATAGGGCCTAAGAGTGAGCTCGACCAAGTTTAAATATTTGCTACGATCCAAAAAGGTAGGCATGTTTCTTTGCAATTCATTGTTGACACACAGGGAATGATTTATAATCTTGTTTGTTTATTGTCTTGATGTTGTATTACGCAAGTGGGCAGTACATGCCCATCTCTCACTGAACTCATCGCTTGTATTTACGTTAATTTTAATTAGAATCGACGAGGTATTTAGTGCAGATCCTCTTATTTTAAAGCTGTTAATTTATGCAATACTTTAATTTATGTAAAACTTAAAGGCATAATCTCATCTGCGAAATTCTTTAAATGTACATGTATTTGTTTGATCTGAAATCTCCCAAACGTCTGGGAGAAGCAAGTGTGTAAACCCCAAGGCATGGAACGGTGCCTGGGCTAGTGGATTTTTCCACAAGTTTTTTTTGTGATTGTGAAGTTCTGTAAAAAAAACAGAAGGGACACTCATGTTAGGGACTCTTTTTTGTAAGTTCCTTTACTATATCTATTTTGTTGTGCATGCATATTATCTTTCAAGTTGTAGTTATCAGAATAAGTATAGGTATTAAAAGAAGGTATGTCCAGAATTGTGAATTTATTTTAAGGTATATCATTATATCCAGCATCTGACTTTTGAGTGGGGGAATTAATATGATTATCAGAAATGCCATATTTATACATTCCGCTATCTTATATGCACTTATTGCTAAGTGACATATATTATTTTAATACCCAGTGAAAATGAACATGACATTCAATGAACGTATTTAAGATTTGTTGAATATGAATCTGGCATTAGTTATTGATTGTTAGGAGCTATCGGAGCTTTGTTTTTGCTAGAAGCGAATTACGTTAATGTGGGTATTGAATCTTGATAGAGATGACAAGGGTGGGGGTAGGCACATTTTTATTTGCATTAAATATGGTTTATAAACATTTGATTATCCCCAGGTTTGGGTTTCTTTTGATCACCCACAGTGTATTTATTTTACCAGCCAAGTGAGCTTGACGAGGCCATTTGTTAGCCAGATGGGTAGTTAGCCAACCAGGACGTCGGTACGAGACCCCTCTGGGTGGCAACACACTGTTGGCAGTCTTAGCAGTGAATTCTTAAGTGTGGGCGTGGCTCCAGGCGTCACCCAAATTCAAGGAAGTGCGCCACATCAGTTGTGACACACAAGTGGGCGACTGAGTAACCGTGAGATCACATGAACATTATTTTTTTCTGAAATATATGGAGAACTGGGGTTTATTTAACTGAACCAACGTCTGAGCAAGTTCTTTTTATTGACTTATGACATTCAAAAGGTTTTCGGCATCTGGACGGACATGTCACATGGAGTTCAAGTGAGCAGAAGTGAGGTCAAAGACCTCAGTGTGTATTATATACAGAGATTGTGTTTTCCTTATTTTAATTTCCTTCCTTATCTTTTCTTCTGTCTCTTACTAACCCAGAGATCATGAAATAATTATCAAGGTTTTAGTGTAATACATATCATTGATTACATTATGTTTATGATACAATAACATATTATTTTGACGGTAGAGAGAAATCATAAATAACATTTTTTTTTTCTCCAAGTAAACGTATATTTTAATTGTTTTTTTTTCCCTTTAGCCTTACTTTATGGGTGCTCTAAGGACCATCCGCCCACATTGTGACACACATGTAAATTCAGGTTAATATTACATAAAATTGTACAGTTACATCATCAGACTTCTGTAGTAACACATTTTACACTATCACTTCAGCAGAAGCACTCAAAGATCATCTTACGACCTTCTTGTCCTGTAGATCATCCACCTAAGATTAAACCAAAACTATCTTTTTTTTTTGAAAAACATAAATTGCTACAAAGTGACCCATACAGAAAAAACTAGCTTGTAGCACGCTTGCAACAAACAAGGTAACAGTTTTTAGGTTGCGGAAGCTTGTAGCAAGCTGCAAGCTAGTAATTTGGAACAAATACAAACTTGTGAGCTTGTGCAAAACTAACTATAGTTGGCGTAAATTGGCAAAATGATATTTGTTAGCTTGCGCAAGCTTGCAGAATGTTTTTGCTAGCTTATGTAAGCTAGCAAGCTTGTATTTGTTCCAAATGCTAGCTTGCAAGGTTCAAATCCATTGAAGAATTCCATCTTTAAATCTTTGTGAAAGATTATGGATACAGACAACTCAGATTTTATATCTCAATAATTTTCCCTGTGATAAACAATCTACACAAGACAAGAGGGCATTTACAGACACACTTTAAATAGGAAAGTTAATTACTGGACTTTCTAAATTTAAATTTCATTCCAAAAAATAAAACTTGCATGTTCAATGCAGAAGGGAAAAAATCTGAATTCCCATGCTTCTTTTCGTAACTTTTGGTTCTTCAATCACTTACACTTTAGTCGACAATGGCCCATCTTTTGCTAGACATCTTTCTTCAAATATATAATCGTATAAAATTATGAAGTACAATGAAAAAATACATCCCCATCCACACCCATGAAAATGCTCTACAAAACATTATATAGCCTTTGCCAAATATGATTATCATAAAAAATGTGTCGATTTCTCATCAAATTAATGATCACGAATTTGTTATATCACATAGCTGGAAAGAAACACACAAATCTTAACAGTCATGATAATTATTATTAACATATTCCAAACAAATTGATGTTGCATTTCTCTAGAGAACAAATGTGTTTTTAGCTAACACTAAATGCACGGATGCTAATATTGTAACCATAGAAACATTTTGCAACTTGATGAATTTTACAGTTGCTTTTACTTTCCAAGAATATATTTTTAGTTGCACATTTTAACAATAATTCATAAAAGATCTGCCCTACAGGCAGATTAGCTAAATAATGCAGGAAAGAGAGACCCACAGCTTTCTTAATTGACTTTGCAGCTTTCTATTTTTGTCACTTTTACTTTCAATTAGAGAGATAAAAGCGTTTCAATATTAGTGATAAAAATCATGAATGCAATGAAGTTTCATTTTCTGTGGTTCAATTCTATTCAGTATGCTATGTTCAGTTCTATGAATTGTCCGATTGTCATTTGCATGCATTCAAAAGCTGGCCTACATGTAAGTTAATCATTCTCTCTCTGCAAAAAGAGGTATTTTTCAAGAATGCATTTGCACAGACTTGAAACCACATGAGATTGTCTTGGGACGGGGAAGTTTTTCAGATTTTAAATTGTTTTAAAAGTGTTTATATATAAGCACCTTACAATGGTTCAGTAAATCATGTTACTAACATTGACTATGACCAAAAGAAACATATAGTGATTAACTGCATAAAAAAAACACATTTAATTACCCATAAAAAATTTTCCTTCATTTTATTGCTTCAAAATTTGTATAACACTGAGTCACATATTCTCTCAACCCAGATACTGGGATAAAGTACAAAGTTTCAAATGCATATATTCTTCATTTTCCTGGTAAGAATAGAAAATCTGCCCTAAAGTTGCCCTTACACAAACTCAAGATTTACCTGCGATCTGATATGAACATGTTCAGGTGGCATGCTGTTGCTTGGAAACAAGAAGCATTAAGAAAATTAAGAGATGCAGAAAACAGGTTTTTGTGATGCATAAATATCTGTTGCTCAGTATCAGATAGCATTTGCTGAAGACGGCTTTCACAATGAGTGCTCAGCAAACTGCTGCGATGAAGAATAATGCTAAACTCGTGAAGTGTACAGTACGTTTGGTAAAGTGTTACACTTTATCAGCTTACCACATATAACTGCATGTTGTTAAGAAGTTTGATACCTCAAATCTGCATAAAAGAGGGGACACTATATCTGGTGAGTTCTGTATCACAGCCAATCATTAAGTGCACAGCAACTTAAGTCTATGACACAAATATTCTTTGCAATTATTATTATTATTATTATTGACAGTCCAGGATGAGCCTTCGATTAGGGATATCGCCAAGCTTGCAAAACCTTCCTAATTTGTACGGTACAATTTATACACTATCATCAAAATAAGATGATGATGACCCAATATTCTATCATTTATAATTTTTTGTAAAATAATAGTTTTCATGTAAAATTGACACAGAATTTGAAGATGCATATTCATTAAATAAATTTAAATAGAAGTTACATTTTAAGATACTATTTTCCTGCCAAAATTAATCTACAAAATTGTGAATTTCTCTCAATATCTACAAATTGGACTAGTCACTGCTCTGGATAACTTTTGAAAACCATCATGATGACTGATTTAAGGCAGGTTGCATGGACCACAAACATCTACAAACAACGACCTATGTTAAAGGCTAGTATTACAGGAAATCTTCATAGATGGCCCTACAGATACCATAGATCGAGGGTATATATTGAACTCTTGTTGGAGGGCATCTCTCGGGCTAATTGATATGGAATGTACTCAACATCTAGCCGGCCGGCCCCTCCTCCTCTGTATAAAGGATATATAGTGATTTTTTTTATTGCTAAGGAAACAATACTTAACATACTAATAATTTTAATCAACCTGTTACCTTCTGTTTTAGCTTGGCTGAAGCTGAATTTTTAATATCAAACTTTTGAAGTGCATTACACCTAAGATTTCGATTAGATGCACTTACATAACTATAGTGCGACTAACCTACAACTCTTATCTACGGTAGTATAGCTTTCCTTTTGGATTGTACCAAATTCTGAAAGAAGCATTGCTAATGCTAATCCTAGGCTTCTATTTATATGATAGATTCCTAGCTAAAATATTCATAATGGAAAAAGACACAATGTACTACATGCTTTTACTGATAGTATATTTGATAGTATATTGTCATTGTTGATGGCAAGCAAGTGCATCCTGCAGCATGTGTCATTTGGGACTTTTGCTTGTTTGAGCTTTCAAATGCTATCTTTAAATCTATTCCCATGAGTACCTTAACCAAGTACATTCACTATTGATTGTTGTATACAGTTTTTCACACATTATCTTAATTTTACTATCATAATATATTGTCAATGTCTCTGGAGTAGCAAAACCCATTAAAAAGTAGTTGTTTTATTGTGAGTTTGTGTTTGTGCTTTCTACTCAAGACCAAGTATTAGCATTGTAACATGTAGTAAAGCAGTATATGTAGAGCTTTTGCAAAACCGGTAGTGCCACTTGGTCATCTATTTCAATTATTTGCAGTGCACTGTATGCCAATTCAAGAATTAACTGCCAAAGTTTAGACTAGCAATATGCAATGATCCATGACTATAATTGAAGGATGAAGTTACAGGTGAATTATTTATGTCATTAATGATGCGAAACATCAAAGAAAGAAGAAACAATAACTAGAACTGTTGGAAGGACAGTATGATCGGCTATTCAAAGCTAGTATAGAGAATGGGCTTATAGAGGGAAGTATATACAGAAATAGGGTAGCAGGGGCAGATGATGTCAAATTACTTGAGCTTTGAAAGATGCACTTACATTTTCATTTGCACTACAAGCTTCAAAATATCTTTGAGTTTTCCCAGATATTCTAAGACAAAAAAAGCTCAAGGTTACCTCACCCAGTAACTCAGAAAACATGTAAAACCTAGCAGTCTTTATAACTGTAACACCTCTTTTAGTTCTATCAATTGAATTACAAAGAAAGGAGAGGCCCTGACTTGCCAATGTAAATGAAAGAATGCCATTCAACCCCCTTTCCAACCTGTACCCTCCCCCAGCTCCTACACATTCTTAGAACTACATCCTGGATTGCTGGATTTTAACACAACTTCCAATTTAAGAAAATTTGTGTGTCAAGCAAAGTCAAGCAGCATAAAAAATGTACAATAACATTAAAGCAAAATTGGGCAAAATAATATTGTTTAATGTATGACAAACGAAACATTGGAAGCGATACAAATGCCCTCACCATTAATAAGGCATATTTCAGACTGTCCCACATTCCATCCCAACCTGTGCCAAATGTCATCCCACGTCTATACTCCATGCAATCACACCTGAAAACCAGATGCTGTATGTCATTCCACCACTTGCATGACCCACATGCTATCACAACTAAAATCCAGATGACATCCCACCACATGCCATTCCGCCCTGTCCCACATGTCGACCCACCCTGTTCCACATGCCAACCCACCCTGTTCCACATGCCAACCCACCCTGTTCCACATGCCAATCCATCCTGTTCCACATGCCAACCCATCCTGTTCCACATGCCAACCCACCCTGTTCTACATGCCAATCCACCCTGTCTAACATGTCAACACATCCTGACCAACATCCCACCGCACCCTGCCCTTCATACAACTCCACCCTTTCCCACATGACCTCATCATAATTCCTTCAGCTACTTTATCATCATGTCATCTTCTACCCCACATTCTGCTTATTGTTTATATTTCTCAAACTCCTAATTTAACATTCTTTAGAAGCAAGGAAACCTTTATTTCTAATTGCTTCTTTATTCACAGCAAGACAAACATTTTGATTACTATTCATGTCAGGAATATCAATATCATATCAAAGTCATAAGCCATATATTTTTGATCTCAGGTCAAACATATTGCAGCAAATGCACACTATACCCTACCATTAAGTGTGAACAATGCTTTTCACATATACTGTATGATCATTTGTTTAAGCAAAATCATCATACCCACTTTATTTGACGAGATACCACATATACATATATTTTCATTGCTATGCAATTAGGCTGATTATTATGCACACACAATCCCCCAACCATGCTCGACTAAACACACCAATGCCCTCTACCACTGAACCAAATAGCAAGTTATTATCTCCCGCTAAATATTTTGTACGCAAGTCTATTGTTACACAAATAACCTACTTAATATGCACCAGAGTGTAAACAATGCTCTTCACATATATGATCATTTGTGTAAAACAAATTCCTCACTCCCACTTTAAGAGATATCATAGATACAATTATTTTCATTGTTATGCAAATAAGTTAATTAGTATGCACACACCACCCAAAATCATGCTCATTTGAATAGTACCCATGTCCTCTACCCCTGTAACAAGTACCAAGTTATTATCTAAGATTAAATATTTTATGTGAGTCTATTGTTATGCAAATAACATAATTAATATGCACATCACACCTCACCATTAAGTGTAGATAATGGTCTTCACATATCTGATCATTTGTGTAAACAAAATCCCCACTCCCACTTTAATTCAAGAGATATCATAGATACAAATATATTCATTGTTATGTAAATAAGCTAATTAGTATACACACACAACCCCCAATCATGCTTATTTGAACAGTCTCCATGTCCTCTACCAGTGCC
Organism: Chiridota heheva; assembly: GCA_020152595.1. Lineage (NCBI taxonomy): Eukaryota > Metazoa > Echinodermata > Holothuroidea > Apodida > Chiridotidae > Chiridota > Chiridota heheva. Next base: position 443,718 of record JAIGNY010002809.1, on the reverse strand, counting down.
AAGTTACATGAATGTACATTATTCATAACTTAAGTTATGCGTTAATGAATTTTAAACATTTTGTACTAAAGTCTATTAATATACAAATAACATAATTAATATGCACACTTCACCTCAACATTAAGTGTAGACAATGCTCTTGACATATATTATCATTTGTGCAAACAAAATCCCCACATCCACTTTAATTCAAGAGATATCATAGGTACAAAAATATTTTCATTGTTATGCAAATAAGCTAAATAGTATGCAAACACAACCCCTAATCATGCTCACTTGAACATTACCCCTATGCCAAGTTACATGAATGTACACCATTCATAACTTAAGTTATGAAAACATTTAACCAAAAATTTAGCTTGACAAATATTGTCATTGTTATGCAAATAAGCTAATTAGTATGCACACACACAACTCCCTAATCATGCTCATTTGAACAGTACCCATGTATTCTACCCCTATGCCAAGTCACATGAATGTACACCACTCATAAGTTATGCAAATTTTAACCAAAACTTTAATTAAAACTTGAACCTGACAAATATTTTCAATGCTAGGCAAATATGCTAATTAGTATGCACACACAACCCTCCAATCATGCCCATTTGATCTGTACCCATGTCCTCTACCCCTATGCTAAGTCACATGAATGTACACCATTCATAACTTAAGTTAATCAAAACTTTAACCAAAACTTTACCGGATGTCGACTCTGATGCAGAGGGTAGTACGATAGCTCTACTATTCTTCAAATAGTGGAGCTAAAAAGTCTTGCCAGTATAAACAAAGGGTTTTTAAAAGCTTGTACAGCATTCTTCATTAATGACTGAAATTAAAATTCAAAAGTAAAATACAAAGTCAAACATTCTGTTCTTTCCCCCCATATTTGAATTGTCTTCCTCATGTTATAGATTTACAAGGAATAAATGTGCACAAAGGCTTAATAACATCCAGCAAAACATTTAAGAAAAAGTTTTAAATCAATGTTAGATTATAGAACTGATAATTACAATATTTATAGTTACACCATAAAGGATGTTATATGCAGTCCCCTGCAGCTTGTAAAACCTAGAATTATAAATCTTCTACATGGAGTCCTTGCAGCCTCCACGTTTTGTTTATATTAACGTGTACAATACATACAATGGGTATATGTCTCGTCTTCTAAATGCATCCTTCGAACAAGATAGCCGCAGGGGGTGTACAAATATTGTATTATTACAATCGACGTTTCATTTTCTTGTCTAATTGGATTACATTGTACAAGTATAGCTTCTTATCAGGAAACTGAATACTGAATACTGTTAAGATAGGCTTAATGAATATTACCTGTGAAATACAAATTCAGGAGGGTCACCAGTCAACCCAATTTTAAGAGTTCCATGAAACAATAAATCATTTTGCAAGGTTGGTACAATACAAAAAAAAAAAAACACTGCCCTAGATATTTCAAACCTCAAGCCTTAAGAGAATGCTCTAAGAAATGAAGGTACTTTTTATCGATTCTTCAAAACAATTGATCTTGATTGGTAATGAAAAAGGATTTGATATTTACTTCAGGTAATTTGAAACATTTTCTCCTTAATAATACCAAACCCTCTTAACGTATTAAACTACTAATATTTATGTGAGGTTGCAGATTGACCTGTAGGCACAGGCACCACAGGCGATCAATACAAAGACAGTTTATTTTGACATGTCGTATGTTTAGGCAAGGCTGGGGATTCACTGAATATGAGTGGCTTCAGCATGCTTCTGGTTTGGTTTGTTAATGTTTAACGGCACTAAAACGTTTGTAATAGCCTCAATCTAGCTCACGGAAAAGGAATGGTCAGTTCAACATCGTTGCTTAAACTCTTGTCATGAAAAAGTGGCCGTCAAGGATTCCTGATTAGGGAAAAAGTCTTGCTATTAACTGTGATCACTACTGGGATAGAATTAAAAGCCTGCATGTAAGTACTGGATGAAAATGTACAGATAAACCAACTTTTCACATCCCCTGCAACAAATAGTTTGCACTCAGTAAGTTTACCCATAATGAGCCCCTCAAAACAGTGATTGAAATTCATTACATCATGCAGAACTGAACACCTTGTCAAACTTGACAAAAGTTCCTTGAAATAACCCCAGAAGATACTAGTGCGTCTTCTGGGAGATTGCTTGCAAAAAGTGCAGCATATGTTAATCCCAAGTACGCATATTTTGATGTTTTCTGAGTAGTTCTGCTTTAAACAAATTGAAAAAAGTAATCTCACGCATCATCCCAAACATAAACCAAAGCTCTGAAGCATTTCAGAAGTGTGGAAATAAGAATACTCATGACTATATACGTGGTATTCATTTCTGTACATGTCAAACTACAGAAGCAATCTATTGACAACCTTGTACAAACTACGAAGCTTTTTTTCTTCAAAGATTGAATCAAATTTAATGTATACTGATAAAGCAGCCGTATATGTATTGACAGTAGCCCAGGTAATGGTGTAATGCTGGGCCCTCCAGCCGCAGGCAAGTCTCTTAATGCGAGCAGAGCTTAGCATCGATTATGCTGGGGGCCAGGGGGCCGTGTGCCCCTGACACCAATGTGATTTCAGCAATTTAAAATTTTGATAAAATTGGATTTCAGAGACACATTATGAGAACAATTGGGAGGGTATTATTATGCAATTTGTGGACTTTAATTTCTAATTTACAAATTAAAAAACATACTAGACAACTAAAAAAAAAACTCAACATCATTGGAACTTTCTAAAATGTTTTCTTTAAAACAATTCCATGAAACAACTTTTAATCTTTTTTTAAGAGAAAATTCACCTGTATTGAAATTGTTTTGACCTTAATTTGTTTTGGCAAGGCTGCTTTCAAATGCGCAATGTAAACAAACAAATGAGAGGCCCTTCATTTATTAATCCCTCATCGTCTGACGACAAGGGAGCCCTTTGGTATTTATCGTGAGCCCTGGCTTTTATATCTCCGTATTACTGATATTATGTTTGTTTTGTATGTAGGCTTAGGGGCCTATTTCGACTCTTGTCATCTGTTTAGATTGACTGGGGACTCGAGTTAAAACAAACGATAAGGGATATATTTGTATTGATCATGGGGCACCAGGTCAAATTTCCAAGAATTTAGAAGGTCTCACCTGGATGATACATAACCAGAACCAAAAGGTTTTGAGGTTCCGATGCTTTTATTCATGCTGATTGATTATGTATTAATTGTTAATGTCAAGTTGCATATCGTGAAATATTTGACATGACATGATTTGTTCTTGAGTGTTTACAAACTCTTTTTCAGCAAGATCATATTAAGCCTTGCACATTAATGATATTCAATGTTTTAATAAAATGAACATGTACACACAAGCTAACAACATAATTATACTGAACATGAAATAAAAAAGACACGTGATTGTTAAAATATGAGCATTTCAAGATTTTTACATTAAGCCCTGCCTACTCATTAGTGTGTGCGACATCACCACCGAAAACAATAGGGCACATCTACAGACCATGGGCTATCTGTGTACTGCACATGACGTTAATCCAGTATGTTCTTCTTCAGCAAAACAATGTTAAGTCCCGCCCACTGCTTATTAATGAAAAACAACATTTTTGTATTAGGAGCATATACACAAGAGCTAACAACATAACTACACCAAATATGAAACAAAGCTGACATGCAGTTGGTAAAATATGAGCATTTCAAGATATTTTCATTAAGCCCTGCCTACTCATTAATATGCATGACATCACCACCAAAAACAATAGGGCACATCTATGGACCATAGGCTATCTGTGTACCACATATGACATAAATCCGGTGTATTGATTGTTCTTGAGATATTATGCTTGCGAGCTTGCTGTCATAGCCACACATACCTGCATGTATGCCATATATGACTGAGGATACTTTGACAAAAACTTCTGAAAAATAAAAACGTTCCAATGAAAACCCTAGTTTAAATTACGTCCCCCTCTGAAGTCTCTGATACATTTGTTTGCAAATTCCGCCAAAGACCTATATTGTAAGTCCTCGGACCAGGGAGTTGGCTGATGCCAACTCTCTGCTCGGACAGTTTTCAAGTACTCAGTCTGTTTATAAGTCCTCAGTCAATCGATGGAATTAACAGGATTAGGTTTTCTGTAGCTTAGTAATACCAACATAGACACACATTTGGAAATTCAACATGCTTGTGAGGAATTGACCAGACACTTGTGATACCCCCATCACACAAATTCATACATCATGTTGAGCGAATGAGGACCTTTTTAAAATTATGTTATATCCCCCCCTCTGATGTTTCTAATGAATTTGCATGCAAATTCTTTCAAGACAGTAAACAGCTTCAGGTCCTCGGAGATATATGGCATAGAAACGCTTACATACAAATGCACCCATACATACAAGATAAATACACACACACACACCCATATACATGCCAGCATGACCTCATAGGTTCCCTATGCTATTAGCATCGGAACCAAAAATGTCTATCTCTGTTACTATACTTTTTTTTAGTTTGTTGAGAAAATAAGTTATTTTCATGTTCTTTATATCTTTTTCAATTCATTTTGCTGTTCCCCTGATAAGTAAATGTTCATATGTGTCTTTAAACGAATCCTTAGAACGAAGCAAGGAGAGTGGATTTCAACTAAGGTTTCAGGCAAAAAAGGTAAAGAACATAGAAGCAGGATCCCACGTTCTTTGTAGGTGGGTAGTGAAGAAGCAAATGGAAATTTACCAGCAGGAAATAACAAAAAAAAACACTATATCATATATACTTCAAGGGAATTAAACAATCATTCATTACAAACATCCATAATACAAATAAAAACACAGTATTTTAGGACCATATCACAGCTTTTAAACCGCAAGGTCCTAGAATCCCTTTGAGTAGTTTACCCCCCTCCAATCGGATCGGGATCATGCCAGCTCTACACAGAGCGCTAAAATTTCTAGTTTGCAAATGACAATCCAATGTTTCCTATTCTCACAACAGGAGGAGGAGCCAATTTAAATGTTGTGTTGAATGATGACTAACACCAATTCACTATAAGCCTGTACATGTCATGTTGAGGTAAATGTTATGAGATACCTTATCTTGTGCATCAAATAAACATGTTACTCCAATTGATGTCTGTAAAACTATCGTGGGAGCAGACTATGCAAAATAGCAATGCTTGAAACAATTAAGCAGCAAAACTTCATATTAGATGACGAAAGTCTCACTCCAAACTATTAGAAATGAGGTCAGGTGAATTAATGGGTACACCAACTATCATGTACGATTGAAAATAAGACACAAATTGATAGCCAGGAAGAATTAAGAAATCCTTTTTAAAGATTTTTGGAGAATGTCTTTAAGGTCAGTACCTGATTGGTGGAATTGAAATAATCAGTTTAAGGCAAAACCAGCATTTTTCTTGAGATGAAATTTCCTCTTTTATATATACTGACTATATTCATTTAAATTCACCTTAGCTATAATAATGATTTTTGACAAAACTCATTTTGAAGTACATTTTCCTTTGCAGTAAATATCACCTTTTCTATCAAACAAATAACATTCCATGGGTCAAATATTTTCTTTGGTGTGTTACTGAATAAGACAAATAAAACTTAAAACATATGCCTCAGTGACCAACAACCAAAAGAAAGAGGAAAGAAAGCAAATTTGCTGGACATAGTCTTGGTAGGCATACAAGTATTTTTCACATTTGTGAAGAATCAAAACTATAGGCTTGATTCAGAAAGGGAAAGGGTGTCCATGTGGTATGCTGTTTGAAGTATGCAAATGTAACTTAGAGAGGAATAAATGTAACAAGTAATGTATCTACATCGGGGACCTGTAACCAACATGGCCAGGAATTTGTGAGCAAGATGTGAGAGGTTTGTGGAGAAAAATAGAAGTAGTGTGAAGCAACCCTAGCTGGCACTCCATTTTATGTCTCTTGCATTCTTTTTAGTACCACACACACTTACCTAAACAGCAAGAGATTCATTTGATGTATTAATAGAAAAGTAAGGCCCAAAGGCAAAATTGCATCTTCTCTTCTAGCTCCATATATCCCAGTGCCCATATTGTTCAATGTGGCAGATTCATCTATCAATTCATCTTAGATATACAAAGCACATACCTGCCACACTTTAGATAAGGTTATATGAATTAAACTTGCACCTATAGTTTCAATGTGTTATGGCAATCACTTATGAAGACCCCAAAATACAAACAGTATAATTACAATTGTTATTCATTCTACAATTAATATGCTTCAAGTTCTATGATGACCTTTTTCACAATCTTGATCAGCTAGATTTGGAAGCGCTCACCGAAAATATATACAACACAGCATTTTATTTTCATTAACTTGGCTTTTCATAACCCCCCACGTCCAACCCTCTGAATCTGAATTAATGAAGTACACTTTCTGTGGGCATCTTTAATTTAAATATATACAATAGCTTCATCTTGAGTTTGCAACCCTGCGGTGTCAATCATGATGGGTGCCTCATGGTAAGTGGTGATTCGATGAACATGCATAAGTAACAATGCAATACGATATGCTATGTTGCTGTAACTGATGGAAGCACAAACACAAGAAAATATGCAGTAACATAAGAGTGTAAATCAGCTTTTAATTTAAACTAGCTGGAACCTCAACCCATGATTGTTAAAAGCAATCACCACTAACTGGCAGGTTGAATGAATAGCTGACATTGATAATCAGCGAAAGACACTAACACTTCCTTTTAACAAAATTGGTCTCTCGAAACAAAGACTTAATATACAACAGTAGGAGCTCAATTCCACTAACATAAAAAATATATTTCAGACATTTTTCACCAAGTTACTTTTCAGTGTCTTTCTTTCAACTCAAAACAATCTCTGCACTTTAACTCCTTCATAACGTTTTGCACTAGAAATTTAAATAACTATATGTTTCTTCAAAAGAAACCACAGTGAGAAGAACAACTCTCACTATGAACAAGAACAGATATCTTTAACATGAACAAAGCTAAAATACAAACAATACACAAATAATAAAAGATATATATCCTAGATAAATTCTAAATCAGTGAATTCAAAATCTATCACGTGAACTAAAAATCACTTATGTCTTCACCTTCAAGTAAATCATTATGAAGCTCGCAGAAGCTTTCAAACATGCTGTCAGAGGAAGGGAGGATTTATGACGAGCCTTTATATAAGAAGCTATCTGTAATGCTGCCAATATACTTTTGACTACTAACATAAATTTCCTCTTTAGGTTTAAAACATTTGGACTTATCTACAGCTATCAAATCCTTCACTTGTCATCGCTTAGTCTGGAATATAAGATGATTCATAGTAATCAGGATTGTTTGCATTCAACATTTTTTTTTTTTTTGCAGTCGTCATTGAGTTTATTCTAGCTATCCTTAATAGCATCCATCTCTCGGTGAGACATGTTCTTTGTAACAGAATTAGATCCACAGACAAGGAGAGAGGTTGGAGACAGTAATAAATGTTGTCTTCAGTAGTATACAGACATTCTAGACCACAATAACATGAAGGAAATTATCACACTGTTGCAATTGACTCACTGGGAAGTACCACAGTGATAGCAATAGTAATTATGTTATATAGCGCCCTTTCTATACAAGTATATTCAAGAGCACTTTACAAACATCAGAGCATTTAGCATAAGGGAGAGCTGCCCATACAGCGCATCTTTCATCCATAAGCTCAAGCCCAGGGACATGAATGAACACCGCTTTTTTATGCTTCTCTTCTTGAATAGTGTTCAGCGAACCAGGTAGGGTGTGACTGTCCTACCATCGGGACCGACGGCTCAACGCCCCTCCAAAGGACGGCAAGCGCCATTCAACCACTGCTACTTCTCTCAACAGCTGGATGGGGAGCAGGAGCTACAAACAACATACTTCTGCTTTGATTATCGGCATATCAGTCTGCATAGCTGCGGAACAACTGTGGGTTAGACCTGTCTGAGGCTTGAACCTGGTACCACCAGCATCTCAGTCGTGCGCTCTATCAACTAAGCTACCTGCCTACATATTCATTGGTTTTAAGGAGAGCACGAGCTACCTGCCTACATATTCATTGGTTTTAAGGAGAGCACGAGCTACCTGCCTACATATTCATTGGTTTTAAGGAGAGCACGAGCTACCTGCCTACATATTCATTGGTTTTAAGGAGAGCACGAGCTACCTGCCTACATATTCATTGGTTTTAAGGAGAGCACGAGCTACCTGCCTACATATTCATTGGTTTTAAGGAGAGCACGAGCTACCTGCCTACATATTCATTGGTTTTAAGGAGAGCACGAGCTACCTGCCTACATATTCATTGGTTTTAAGGAGAGCACGAGCTACCTGCCTACATATTCATTGGTTTTAAGGAGAGCACGAGCTACCTGCCTACATATTCATTGGTTTTAAGGAGAGCACGAGCTACCTGCCTACATATTCATTGGTTTTAAGGAGAGCACGAGCTACCTGCCTACATATTCATTGGTTTTAAGGAGAGCACGAGCTACCTGCCTACATATTCATTGGTTTTAAGGAGAGCACGAGCTACCTGCCTACATATTCATTGGTTTTAGGGAGAGCACATCTTCTAGCAAACACAAATAAAGCATGAATCATGTATGGGTTTACTATCTTAGAAGTGTCTTTAACAAGAACAGAAAAAGTAACTTGCTATATCCAATGTAGAAAGTTTCACAATTTTTTGTTGTTGTAATTGTCATCTGTCCTGAATGATTTGTCCCTGTTTTGACATAGTGGCAAATGTGCAAAAGTAATTGTTGTTTTGACATATTGACCAATGTGCAATTAAAAATGTTTGATTTTTTTACTTATTTATTTTCCATTTTCATTATTACAAAACTTATAATGAGAAGACAGTACAATTTATGAGAAAATGGTGGAGGGCTTAGAAGCCGTAGCTTTAACAAGAAGCCCACCGTAACTTAAAATAAATAACAAATTACAAAGGAAATGCACCCGGTAACATAAAGAAGCCCAGGGGAAAAGTAATAAAGTGGTTGGGTAAAAATAGATATGATGTCAAATATAATCATAAACTAAAAGAGATGAAAATAATGAAGATAAACTAGAGTTGGTCATATTTAGATATGTGTCTTTTTTACACTTATCAGAAAATAATTTTACAGTTTTCATGTTTTTTATAGAATTGCATATTTGATTCCAGAACTTAATACCATTAGATACAATGGAGCATTCGAAAAGGTCAGAATTTATGGGAAGAGAAAATAATTGATGGGAGAACCTGGTATTGTGGGAATGTGTATTATGAGTAAAAGAAAAGTAATCCTTGAAAATATCTGGTAATTATTGATCAACAAATTTTAAAATGAATACAGCGCATTGGTGTCTGTGGATATTAAAAATATGAAGAAAACATAATCTGGTAAAAAGAAGGAAAGTATGTGCTCAAAAACTTGATTAGGTGATAATACGAAAAGCCTTTTTCTGAAGTATGATTATATAATTGATTTAGATGAGAAGGGTGAGCATTACCCCATACTACATTGTAATAGCTTATATGAGGAAGAATAAGAATATTATATACATTTTTAAGGATGTGATTAGGTACATACTCTTTAATTTGATAGAAAATTCAAATTATTTTAGAAATAGATGTCCTAATCCTATTAATATGAGAAGATCATTTTAATAAAGGTTCCATTTATAAACCTACAAATTTGATGGCATCAACACGTTTTGATTTGGGAATTATCAATCAATATTTTTTTTATTCTTTTGATAGATGAAAAACCATGAAATGAGTTTTGCTGATATTTAAAGATAGTTTATTAACCTTAATTGGCAACATTTTTAAATTCTGAATTGATGACTGAAGTGACATTATCAAAATTGTTGTGCTGACACAAAATAATTGTATCATAAGCAAAAAGTGAAAAGGGTAAAAGATGTGAAGAATAGGTAATATCATTTACATATAGCAAGAATAAGAAAGGCCCAAGGATTGACCACTGGAGCACACCACAATTTAAATTATGATAAGATGAATAATAAGTGTTATCAATGGATACAAGCTGATGTCTGTTTGATAAGTACCTAACAAACCAATTGTAACTCCTTTAATACTGTGATGATACAATTTAGCAAAAAGTGATGATTAAAAGTGTCGAAAGCTTTCGATAAGTCCAAAAATATACCTAATGAGTACTCCAATGCAATGAATGCAAATTAATTTGATTTACAATTATCTCCTTTTTGTGTTAGTGTCATTTACTGATTATTTACAGTATTAATAGTTTATTAGCTATAATGATAATAATAATGATAATACATTTTTATATAGCGCATTATACCAAACGGTCTCAATGCGCTTTACATAAACAAATATAACATGAGAAAACCTTAAGATATAAACAGTAAGAGAACAAAAAACCATACTTAAAAAGATACAAGCAGGATAAAGTTACAAGGTCCAATGAGGGGAACTCATGAAAAGGTGTGTTTTCAATACACTCTTAAAAATATCTGAAGTAGGGGCATTTCTGATGTAGATTGGGAGAATATTCCAGAGTTTGGGGGCTGCAGATTGAAAAGAACGTTCACCGTAAGTCTTGGTGTTAATTTTTGGCGGCTTTAGGAGAAGAGCACTGTTAGATCTGAGTGAGCGAGTTGGTAATTGTAAGATGAGTAAGTTGGAAATATAATTTGGAGCAAGACCATATAGACCCTATAGAACACAAGAAAAAGAAACATATAAATCATATACATTCGTCAGTATATCAAACTGACAAGAAATCTTTTCTAGTCGATCCTAAAAGACAGCCAAACCCATGTATCCCAGGTATAGAGCTAGGTATTCAAACATTAAGATCTCATATATCTAAATGAGATATTAAAGATGTATCAAACACATTTAAAGAGTTTTGCATATTTAATTTGAGTACTGTAAGAATTCATCAGTTATGTAAGTCTCAAAACCCTCCTTGAATTTGCCCATGTCACAGAATCTGGCAGTCAGATGATAACTGCTATCTGGAAATGGTATAATCATGTTGCTATACAGAGAAGGTGCAGTGGTTCAGTGGTTAAGGAGTCATGCTCATATGTGGTACCGGGTTTGACTCCAATTGCAGGCACTAGCTGCATTGTGTCCTTAAGTAAGACACTTGACTCTACTTGCTCCAGTCCACTCAGCTGTAACAGTCATTCCCCCAGAGCCATGAAAAGAGCTTTTTTCTCTTAGGAACGTATGCATAGATTTTCTCGCTGTGCATATTTAATGAGCTGAAACATACCATTTTAAAATTGCAATATCTTAATGACTATAACACCTACAGAAACAATCTAACTAGCAAATTGCTGATAAAAGATTGATTTCTTGAAAAATAATAACTTTATTAAGAACAGAAAAGAAAAAAAGTGAGAAAAGATTTTAAAAAATATGTTTGCGGCACAAATTAATTACTTTTAGAGACTTGTACATTACTAAGTTGTATACTAATAAAAAGGTCATCCAAAAAAACTGAAATGTCCATCATTGTTGATTTTTAAATAATTCTTCAAATATCAAAGTTGCTTATATTGAGCTCATTCCTACAGATAAAATTCAGCATTTTTAAGTTGAATATATCATTGGACAGACTGGCAATATTGTCCCAGGCAAAATGTTGAAGGCTCCCTCACATTGATTAGTTCTTACCCAAACTTACAGCTAGAAGAAGTGTTCTGCATTCTTATTTCCTGCTTTTCAGGATGCATGTCTGAGTGAAGTCAATATAAATATAGTATGACAAAATCATAAGTTCTTTGAGTCAGTTACCTGGAAAAGCTTCTGCAAAGTAAGAAGCCAACCTTCAGTTGTCAAGCATTTGATTCCTTGTTTAACATTCCTCAAACAAGTCTTCATTGATTGATTTTCCTTTTACACTTGTTAGGGAACTTTAAAAGTAGTAAAATCCTTACTTTCAGCCAAACGTATTCGGAGCAGGGTCAGCACCAGAAATTGATTTGAACTGAGGGGAGACGGGAAGCTTCCTCTAATAGAATGGGGGTGAGTGAAGGGACTATCAATCCGACAAAATATGTCCTGGTACCAAAATGTTCTGGGATAAAGTGAGGGAGAGGAGCAAAGTGATCTTGTCAGGGAAGCAAACAACTCTCTGTTCCGACCTGGTTACTGGCTGAGATACTAGAGGTGGAGGGGAAATGGGAGGGGTGGCGTTGGTAAGGGTAGCAGCAAGGTAAAATGGAGGAGAACAATAGATAAATTGGCCCCAGTCAGGCAGTAGATAAAACGATTATCATTTCTCTAATTTGCTTAAAAAGCATAAGATTTCATCAAGAATGGTAAAGTTACATTGAGGAAACCTGACATATTCCCCTCCTCAACGGCAACATCCTATCTTCCACCACAAAACCTTCAGACAATGCAGACATACAACACAAATTGATACCATGATAACCACTCTTTGTATTGTACATTCTGATACCAAGTGGCATTATCAACAATTTTCAAGATCTATTGAAGTTCTAATTATAGTGGTTTTCAGGATATGTCAGACATGCTTGATGCACCAATAGAATGGTTAAAATCATTTGTAATAAAAAAATCTAATGGTACCCTACAGTTTGTGATACAATTTACAAATGAACATTAAGAAAGAGCAACAACAAGTGATTAAAAGTGCATAATCTTCTACTCTTACTTGCTTGCCATTTACTCAAAATTCCATTTCAAAAACCAAAAATCGCAAATAATACACATCCCCTTGCCACTAATAACATGCTTTCCAGCCTCTGTCACCACTGCCATCCCACCCTCTGTTCTTCATATATCATATGATGCTACTCCCATCCATACAGGAAATCATACATGCAATCCAGATACCATTCCACAACATGACTTGTATGCCATCACACCTGCAATCAAGATGACATCCCACCATATGCCTTGCCACCATGTCCCACATATCATCCCTCCCTGTCCCATATACCATGCCACCTTGTCCCACATCCCATCTCTCCCTGTACCATCCCATCCTCCCAGACGGCATGTCCCTGTCATGCCATCCTTCCCCATGTTATCCATGTGCCACCCCATTCCCCCCTGAAATCCAGATGCCATTCCATCCAATGTCCCTCTGTCCCCATGTTATCCCACCCTGTCCCATATGCCATTTCACCTGAAATCCAGACAGCATGTCATCCTGTCTCATATGTCATTACACTTTGTACCCCATGCCATCACACATTGTCCCATATGCCATCCCAGCCTGTCATAAATAACATGACACTACCTTGTTTCAAATGCCATGCCACAATGTCCAACATGCTATCCCACCCTGTCCTATATGCAATGACATCCTGTTCCACATGCCATGGTACCCTGTCCCACATGCCACCTTAGCTGTCCCACATGCCATCCACCCTGTCCCACATTTCATCCCATCCCATCCCCCATGTCATCCCACCCTCATCCTAAATTCCACATCTACCAATCATTATACCATTTTCCACCCAACATTCTTTCCTCTCACTCCCATTCCCTTACTTCTATCAACTCAACATGCTCCATTCACCTACAATACCTTCACCTACCATCCCTTGTTCATCTACAATCCCCCATTCACCTGCCATCCTCTATCCCCATTCACCTACCATTCCCTATTAACCTACCATTCCCATTCCCCTACCATTCCCCATTCACCTACCATTCCCCATTCACCTACCATTCCCCATTCACCTACCATTTCCCATTCACCTACCATTCCCCATTCACCTACCATTCCCCATTCACCTACCATTCCCCATTCACCTACCATTCCCCATTCACCTACCATTCCCCATTCACCTACCATTCACCATTCACCTACCATTCCCCATTCACCTACCATTCTCCATTCACCTACCATTCCCCATTCACCTACCATCCCCCATTCACCTAACATCCTCCATTCACCTAACATCCCCCATTCATCTACCACCCCCCATTCACCTAACATCCCCATTCACCTAACATCCCCCATTCAACTAACATCCCCATTTACCTAACATCCCCCAACCACCTTTTGCCATCCACCCATCTACCAAATATACTCTTAACCAACTCATCATTCCAACCTTCACTATAACCTTCACTCTCTCCATTGCACTATATTCCCCTCCCCAGCCTTAACTTAAATCTGACCCTTCCAATAGAAACATGCTCAACTTTTTTTCTTCTTATAAACCAAATAGAGCTGATCCTTCCTACCAAATCAGAATGAAAATTCAGTACAGATAAATTTGCAAATTATCATAAGTCTATTATGTGTCCACTCTATAGAAGTTACGACATTGTGTTTTTGTTATTTATTCACAAGACACTACATCATTATAAATTTCTTTCAGTCATCAGATCTATTATTCAACTTTTTTTATATTTTTTATATTATTATATTGTTCTTCTTTATATAAATTTCTTTTCATAAAAATAGTTGGAACTCCTTTCCTAGGGCATCAATCTTTTGTTCCATAGTAGCTGAATAATGAATAAGGCCGCTTGGACAATAGATATGGACAAATGGTAAAGATGCTTTATCCCCTCTTGACCAACTTTGTTGGTGAGGGGATAATCAGGTAATCAGCAGAATATTTTGGATTACGTATTCACTACATGAAAAATAAACAAATAAGTAAATTCAGCATATTTTCAACATTACGATGACAATGTATAATATAATTTTTTCCGCTGATGAAAATGCTTCACTTTCCTTTCTACCATGCTATTATGCTAGTGGTGTTTAGTGAGGCTGCATTGCTTTGCACTTGAATCTGAAACACTGCAATGCAAATAAGATCTGACAATTTAATGTAACTCCCTAAATCATCCAAACTTTAAGCCTTAAAACAAGAAACTTACCGTTAACAAAAATCTTTAAAAATCTAATCATCGTGTGTAATAATTGAAATATTTTTCTGAACTATTACTATTACATTTGATCATATAAACTATAAATACATACATTGTACATTTTATCCACCCTCTCACTTTTAATATACTGAAACTAAAATTGTTTTAAAATTATAAAAATAATATTTTCACTTGAAAACAATTTTTTCCCTAAATGTCTTATCTGAAACTAAAAATACAAGTTTAGAAGAGCTTGAAGAAGTACAACTTACAAGTAAAAGTACTTTATAAAAGAAATGGAACAACAACCCTTCAAAAAATTAGGAATGCTATATCTAGTGAAATGAAAGTCTTACCCAGAATGCCCCAATGTCCACCTTGAAAATAACAAGATTACAATATAAATGCTGAAAGTGTAAAATTAGAAGTAGAATGCACAGGGCCTTAACCTTAATATGAAGCAGATCTAATTATAAAAAGCCTGGTTCCAACTTCACAAGGAAGGATGGCTTAGACCTAATTTTGTGTGTAACTCAACATGGTAATTACCGTATATCACACTAAACAATAATAAAGAAATTAGGAAATTTGGTTAATAATTCGTCAGAAGATTTTGTCATGTTCTCATAGAAGCAGCATCACGAATTAGGTATGTATCGAATGCATGCAATGTCATCTACACGAATCTAGTCTTAAAATGTGATACTTTGTGTTGGCTGAGTCAGGAACACGGCAAATATGGACCACTTTTTGTACCCTATAAATTTCAGGACCTAAATTTGACACCAAATTTCTCAAAAAGTTAACGCTTAAATCCAGATCATTCAATATTTATATTGAAAATAATCCTTTCGCCAGACACTTACCCAGCCATCTTTGACGAATATGCATGCCACGTAACCATATTACACAAATTACGTCATGCTGCATGGTGGTGGGTGTTCCACAAAAAAATCAATTTTACGTAGCTCTCGCTATTTCCTTGCTAAGAGAACACAGTCACATGACCTAATTAACAGGGCTCTAAAGAGTGACTGATAAAATGAGTAGTGTGGTAGAATAGACTAGTGTCCCGTCCAGAGAAGCCATGCGCTCTCATCTGCTTGCGCCATAAAAACCAGGGTTAAGTACCGGCCCTAAAGCTTTCATGGTTCGGATGGATTTCACTTTTAACTATCAGGAGCAGAGCTTAAAATGACTGAAAGTTGACTTGATCATTGTTCTTGTATCATATACCATAGGTATATTACTATCAAATGTCAAGCTAACTTTTAAGGTTTAGTATTTAGAAAAGAATCTGTCTTTTTTTGATGAAGTTAAGCTCTAAACCTAATCACAAATTAGATGCCTTATAATTACCAAATAAGGTCAGCCATTATTTACATTCTGGCAGGTAATAATGCAATAAATACCAAGTGGTTTAATTTATTAAATTATTCCGAACCTGAACTCATCAACCCGTATCACTCCAAAATTTTACCTCTGGTGATTTTCCCCAGTCTTTACATGGATCAATTTCAACTTTCAAACAGTATACAGGGATTAGAATATTCTTTCAATAAAAAATCATCCAACTTAAGAGTGCATTGTCAATCAATAATACATCTCTTCATTGCATCCAGAATAAAATGTTCAAATTAGTGAAAACATTGGTAAGCTGCACAAATTGATTTTAATTTCTTTCTTCAATAAGCATGCTTCATCTTGATGAGTGGCTCACTGCATCTTTCTGCTCTAAAAACTCAACATTTTTTGATGCTGAACCAATCTCTTTGACATATACTAATCAAATATTTTCATTGTTATACCTTTGTGTTGAAAACAGAGTGAGCATGAAATGTCAAACCATGCATGGTGGCAGCATGATATTTAAAGATCTCTTACATCCTTCATGCAACAAAAAAAATATGACAGTGTTTAACTAATACCTCATTCATTTAAGATGTCTTCTGATTGTATTATAGGTTGTCATCTATTACAAACTTTTGTAATATATTATAAATATATATTATATATATATATATGTATGTATGTATGTATGTATGTATGTATGTATGTATGTATGTATGTATGTATGTATGTATGTATGTATGTATGTAGGTAGGTAGGTATGTATGTATGTATGTATGTATGTATGTATGTATGTATGTATGTAGGTGCATGCATGAATGTATGTATGTATGTATGTATGTATGTATGTATGTATGTATGTATATATGTATGTATGTATATATATATATATATATTTTTAAAACTAAATAAAAAGTTCCGCAAATCGGCTATTACAAACAAAACAGAATTGAAAAAGTGACAATGTCTCTAGCCAACATAATTTTTGTAAACCAAATATTTTGAAGACTGATGCGAGAAGTTAACAGTGATGGTAGCTTGCACGTTAACACAGTCTACAGAGCGCTAAAAAACATATGCGAAAAATTGTAGGCGCAAAAGGGAAAATTGCACGCTGAGT
Source organism: Chiridota heheva (assembly GCA_020152595.1). Taxonomy (NCBI): domain Eukaryota; kingdom Metazoa; phylum Echinodermata; class Holothuroidea; order Apodida; family Chiridotidae; genus Chiridota; species Chiridota heheva. Next base: position 426,346 of record JAIGNY010002809.1, on the reverse strand, counting down.
ATAAAACTGGGGCAAAAATGCGCAAAGGCACGAATAAACTCAATGAAAATACGCAAACGCAGATAGTTAAGACAAAGATAATACATAATTAGATAAAGAGCAGACAGTAAAAAACAAAACACGACAAAACAATTTTGAACAAATATATAAATACAACAAAAGGACTAATGAGATGAAGTGGAAGTGGAAACATTTTCCTTAAAAATAAAAAGAGGAGAAAGATAAGACAGATCCTTATTAAGCCCATTGATATGGCTCTTAGTATTAATCATGAATTGCAATTCAAACAACTTTATATCTTTCATGCTTCTAAAGTTTCCCCTGATGAGAACCATCTTCATTTCTGTTAGGGATATTGATCTTTTGAATAATGAAAGCAAAATTGGGAAAATTAGAAAAATATATGCAAATTAAACAATTTTTGGCTAAATTTGGTCAACAAATGGGCCAATTTTTGCACGAGTATGATTTCTTGTGAATATTAAAAACAGGAGTTTTGTTTCACATATTTCAAGATTCATAAATTTCCTTTTCAATATGCTAATCTACTATTTTTAATTAAGAAGGGATAGATAAGAGAACACTAAAATTAATTTTAGCCAAATGTCCCTGAAAACCACAGCAAAAAAAATTATAATGCAGTAGTCTCACCAGAGACTCGAACCTGTTGCGTTGATAACTGCTACGCTATGTAGTCATTATTTGCTTCATGGTGCAATTTAATTCTTATAGATGTGGGTCAAATAGAGGGGGTATGCCTTTATCTTTATATCAAATGAAAGAAAATTTCAAGCACTTTTTAAGCAGCAGTTCAACGAAGCATGTGTGATGTATGGTTTTGCTACACAATTTTTTTAGTGTCAAAAATGGAAAAAAGTTCATGAAATTTTGAAGAAATCCCCCCCAAAAAAAAAAACAAGGAAAAAAAAAAAAAAAATTAAGGTATAATAAAAATTCAACCAGAAATCAATACTATTATGTCTTGGGACTTTTTTGTTTGATTTTGAAGCAAGAATGTGATCTTGAAGTTTGGTAAGCCCCCCCACCCAAAAAGAAGAAGAAGATATATATTGTTTATTTATTTTCTAACTTTTCTCTTTTTTAACCCAGTTTTTCAAAAACATTTCTATCAAAAAGTTACATTTTGTGAAAAAAACTATTTAAGCTCTTTTAAATGATACCAGGATTACATTTATATCACGTTGAGTTACCGAAATTATTTTTAAATGAGTGGTTTGAAAACGGGGATATTATCGCTGCGTGGTAGAGTAAGAGTTAACCTGAGCAACAATGAAATGCATTAATGCTGATCAGAGCTACAGCTTCATACAATGTATACAGCCCATAATGGCATGGAGTGATTTAATGAAAACATAACTTGTAAAAGTAATATTGTGACTGTACATATGGAAATAGATGCATGTTCGTAACGTTGTAGAATAGATATTACATACTAAAACATTCTTCAATATCAGTACTCTTTCTGTTCATATTGATGTAATGTAACTCCCTTCTTACAGTCCCTTCATATTATGGGTGAAACTATAACTTAACCTTTCTGCAAAAATAATTGCTGAAGTACAAAAACCAGAAAACCAAAAAGTTAAGTGGTTCCGATGCAGTCTTTCATTGTTGTTTGATTTTCAAGTGTTATACTTACTGCCATTGCATATTCTGAAATATGCTAAATAACATATATTCATAAGCCATGCTCACTAGGCATATCAATAAAATAGAACCTAATGACAACATTACAAGTATGATGCGAAATATGCATACTGTGTCAAGAATTCTATATAAAGCCCCACCAACAAGTAACATCACTGCCAAAACAATAGGTAACATATATGGACCATAATTCATCTGTTACTGACATGTGTGCGATGTGTGTTTTGGATCATTTTCACATTAAGGCTCCTCTCATATTAGTGATAGAATCTGCTGACAACATAAAGATGCATACAATAACTGACAATATCAATATATTGACAATATTTTTTACATTAGTCCCCCCCCCCCCCTCCCAAACTTTGTAATTTGCATGATACCAAAAACAATAGGGCACACAAACGGACTATGTGTGTGTCACATATGACCTGTATCCAATGTATTGTCCTTGAGTTACTGTGTTCACAAGCTCTTTTCAGTAAGATCATATTAAACCCCACCCACTATGCATGTTGATAAAATTCAACGCTCTTATACCATGAGCACAGTACACACCAGCTAATATCATAATCTTTAAAAAGGGTGACCATTGTTTGCCTTGTAACTATAGGCCAGTGAGTCTTACTAGTGTTGTGTGCAAGGTCATGGAGTCCATTGCTAAGGATGTTGTACTAGATCATTTACTGGTCAATGATTTGTTGAATTTGTCCCAGCATGGGTTCTTACCTAAGAGGTCTTGTGTTTCTAATTTTTGGAGTTTCTTGATGATGATACTAAACAAGTTGATTCTAGTCATATTGTGGATGTTATCTATTTAGATTTCCAAAAAGCATTTGATAAGGTCTAATTAGGCATGCTCATGATGAAAACAAGAGCACTTGGTGTGGAGGGAAAGTGTGCCAGTTGGATAAATTCTTGGTTAGTTGACAGGTCACAAAGAGTTGAACTTGTTAATGGTAAAGTATCTCCATGGAAGAAGGTTACAAGTGGTGTTCCTCTGGTTTCTGTATTGGGTCTGCTTCTTTTCTTTATCTTTATTAATGATATTGATGTTTCCCTTGGCTGAAGGATTTATGAATTTGCTGATGACACTAAGCTGTACAGGATTGGTGATGATGCTAGGGATTCTTCACTTTTGCAAATTGATCGGGGTAAGTTTTTTTTTGGTCCCAAACAAAGATGTCATTCAATGTTGATAAATGCAAAGTTATTCATTTTGGTCAGTACAATTTGGCTTTTGATTACTGCATGAATGGTTCAAATCTTGGTTGTGTTGATCAAGAAAGGGATCTAGGTGTCGTCATTACTAGCAATCTGAAGCCTTCTAAACAGTGTGCTTTATCAGCTGCAAGGGCAAATAGGATGCTTGGTTTGATTAGAAGAAATTTTTGTTTTCTTGGTAGAGAGGTTGTTCTTAATTTGCATAAGCAGTTAGTCAGGTCTCACCTTGAATATGCTATTCAGGCTTTGAGTCCCTTTTATCAAAAGGATAAGTTCATTTTAAAGCAGGTTCAGCAAAGAGCCACTAGACTTATTCCCAAAGTAAGGAATCTCTCTTATGAATCTAGGTTGCAAATTCTTGGTTTGACCACGCTTGAGTTGAGAAAAATACGAGGCGATATGATTAAGGTTTTTAAGTTCCTATCTGGTAGTGATGCTTTGTCTTCCTGTTATTTCTTGCATGTTTCAGCTAATCCTCATGTGACACGTGGTAACAGTTTAAAGTTGACCAAAGAGTTCTCATGGATAGATATTCGGCGTTCTAGCTTTTGGCAAAGAGATCTTAATGAGTGGAATGGTTTGCCCGAGTGGGTACTTAGCTCCAATTCTGTTCACAATTTCAAGGTCAACATTGATAAGTTCTTTGCTAACTCTGGGCGTCTTTGATTTTTTGTTCTTGTTGTGGTCACAGGTGTTAGTTTGGGCTTTTTATGGGGTGAAATTAAGCCTTTTAGCCCGTAATCTTGTTATGTTATGTTATGTTATACATTCATACATACACACACCAGCATAGGTTCTTTACGCTATTAGTATTGGAACCAAAAATTCTTAAACATCTATTAAGTTACAAGAGATATGAAAGTGCAAAGACAAATCCGAGAGAATATTACAGAAGCAGGGTTGCTACCATACCATTTAAAACGGTCTTCTGTTACTGTGTTTACTCTCATAAATACTAATCAGATTTTTTTCAGACAGAAACTTTCTCCCCAAACTATTATTAAGGGAAATATATTTCTAGTCAATTACTATCCCATAAAGAAATGGAAGGCAATCATTAAATATACATTATGCTAACTATTCAAATGCTGTGCGCTTTTTGCTGTTTATATCATTGTATGCTAAATTAATTTGTTGAATGAACTGTGAATTTTGCCACAATATTTCAAGTCTTGTAAAATAAATCCTTTTTAGAGGCCAAATTCAACTGGATTTAATGATTCATGCATGAGTTTGTTTTAGAATAATTGATGACTTCCAAATTGAATTGGGGGTACATGTAGGATTTATACTAGGTCCATGCTAAGAACATGCAGAAAATAATGAAAATTATGTTTTTTTCCAGTTGAATGTAACTTAGTGATATGCTTACAATTGATAAATCCATTTCAGAATGGGGAGATAAAATACAAAGATTTTACTTATGAGATATCAAAGGTTTCTGTATAGGCCTAAGTTGCCACAAATTTGGATACAAATTTGCATAGCTATGAATATTCAAAAAGCTGGTAATGGTCAATCTATAATGTAATTCAGTTGTTACCTTAGGACTGTTGAGTCTATAGAGACTCAACATCGTCCCTTTCTACTCTAGTTAGCTTTTAACTAACTACAATACCATGTTCGACGTATTATGCACCTCTGCTCTAATAAGCGCCCACCAAATATTTTTTGACTGACATAATAATTTATTTGATTCATTTGAAAACTCAAAATAAGTTTTGTTACATTGTTTGCTTATTTTGCATCTGACGCTAACAATGTTTTTTTGTGGTGATTGTTCTGGAGCTAGTATTTAACCAGTTTACATAATGCAGTTTGAATAGCACACTGTACACTGCCCCAGAACAAAGGCGCTTATAAAGTAAAAACTTTGGGCCTGAAGAGTGGCACATTCTATTTCCGTATGTGCCAGGGTGCCTATTAAGTCGAATGCAGTAATAAGTTTTTAAGGTAAAAAGACTTATACTTGTGAAGATTTTATCAAACTAATTCAAGTTTATATCAATTATATACAGTCCTTACACCATTCTCTCAAATTTAATCTCCTATAAATACAGAATGTTTCAGGAAAAACCTTAATATAAGCTAAATATGACACAATATTTACACTCAGTACAGACTTTGGATTTCTTTTCTACAAGTTATTACAAACGACAATGCCACACCATCCTGATTAAAAAAATTCCATTCTGTGGCACTTCAAAATTAAACTGTGTCAAGGTTATATATGCACAGCTAATAATGTCAGTATTATATATCAGATTTCTGTGAAGACTCGAAAATGATATTTATGGCCACTTCATTATCAGAAATAACAAGGTAGCCACATCTAATTATGCAACTAACAGCAGATCACTTTTCATACATCTACAATTCATACAATTCAAACAATTAATCAAAATAAAAAGGAACTATGTAAGCATGGTAATTGGAAGCTAAACTCAATTATATTTGAACAAAGCATTTGCAGAAAAAAAGCAGTTTATGCAATTGATGGCTATGAAAAAAACAGATAACAAATTTACATCTGAAAGGAAAGCTTAGCTTTTTAAAGTAAGTATGCATAATTGCTGTTGAGCTGTATAGCTGGATTCGAGTGTTGGGTATTTGATTTCAGCTAAAGGTGACAACAACTGTCTTTGTGTCTTTCAAACATAGATATCCGCATTTTCTTTATATTATACAAAATAACATCAGAAATTAAATAACTAAAATTTAATGTGTCTTTTCTAAATAAAAATTTGGATTTTTTCTTCTTCATATATATGATACAGGACTAACAAAAAACAAATTGATGCAATATCATGTTCATATCTTGTTCTGTTTAGGAGTTACATTTCAAAGATTTTATCAGTGTGCTGAAAGTGACATCACAGTGTTAAGTATGTCATAAAGGCAAATCCTATACATTTTCTATGTATTTAAAACAAAATCTAACTGCCAGTTTCTAAATTATTGGAAGCATTGTGTGTTAATCATTGAGATGGGGTATAACATTCACTTGAAAAGAAATGATGTTTTGCCTATCCGTTCATAAATTGTTCCCTCTAAAAATAAAAATAAAGTAAAAGAAAAACAAGTTCTTTTGTTTTATAGAAAACAACAAAATTTCTTAAATCTGCCTTATGACATCTCATTGTACACTGAGAGGTCTAAGACAAAAGTGAGATTTTTAATCTTGATAATTCCAAAACGGAATAAGATGACAACATGTTTTTACACCAATCTGCTTTAATTGCCCTTTTATCAGATATACATGAAAATAAAAATTCAGGGGAATACTTCTTTAAGATTAAGCTCACAGTAGATTTCTGTTTACAGAAACATACCTCAAGAAAATTGATGAAACTTTGCAAATGAGACCCCTTTGATCTGTATTGGCTTACACTTTGCAATTCCAAATAAATTTCTTATATTTTCTTCCGCAACATTGATTTTTGAATAAACAAATAAATGACATGCGTGGAGCCTGTATTATAAACTAAATTGAGTGCAAATCAATGACCGTAAAAGTCAAACGGTCAAGTGGGGCCTCCAGGTAAAACTACATGACCTATGCATCACATAGTCTTTTGACTGATCGACACAATAAATAATATTTTTGTGTGTATGCAATCTGATAAACATGATTGGTAATGGAAAATGACATATCACAAGTGGAATGGTAAAATATGAAAACCTTGACAATGACTTTCAGGGAGTTTTCATTTATAATTCAGAAGTGTATAGAATTTCAAAACCTTTTCTGGAATGTGAAATTATTCAAATTAGATCTTAGATCATTATTTCAAACACATATAGAAACTTGTAAACAAAATGCAATTATCCATGGTGCCTTTTTTGAATCTCTGATTTCTTTCTCACTTAATAGATTACTTATGCACATAAAACCAAAATTGTTTATCAGATTGAGATAATAGAGATTTCATTTTTAAACAAAAAATCAAAAACATAAAAAAGATTAAACAACTGCTCTAAAACAAAAATTAGGAAATTTCCTTGTTAATTTGAAATAATCTATGTCAGTATCTAATTGTTTCTTATGTTTCTGTTTTTCAATTGCAAAATACAGATAACATAAAGAAAATCAAACAGTGAATATAACAGCAATGTTTTGTCTTTAAATTACATATAAACATAATTATAATGATGTTAGGTGGATTCAAAATGATACTTCAGGTAGCAGATTTGGCTCAGTAATTGTTTATACCAGCCAAGAAAAATGGGCTCAACATGGGGAAAATATAAGCTTCTCTTGAAGGAAACAAGCTCATCACAAATTCAGCACATCCGTCAAAGGACCTGAACAATATCTAAATAATAAGCTTGTCACAGAAATTAAGGTGAGCTTGTAAATGAACTCACAACAAGCTTGCCATTTGGGTTGGTATATGGCTGTATAAGTTTTGTGCATGCCAAAAATTCAACATCAGATACCAGCTGTTGGTTAATCAACTTACCTATTGTGATCGGTAAGCATTTAATGTATATATGTCTATGATGAAGCAAAGGACGTACATTAAAAAAAGCAAAGAAATGGTGCAAATATTTTTGTTTGAGTTTGTAAGAACACTGGAGCACCTACAGTACTGTATTTTAAGGGAGAATTTGTTCGTAGACTTTCTGTTTTCCAGTGCTGCTACCAACACAGGATTATCCTCAATAAATGTATGCTTCCCTCAATAGCTATTAATTATGAAGACTTCAGTTATTGCACAGAAAGCAATGAATACTCCATATTCTAAAATGTCCCCCTGGTCCAAATGAGATTTTATTAGGCTATTTCTTTCTGGTAAAACTTGCTTTTAGTGACATACATGCTATTTACAGAATATCAAAATATGAAATGAATAGATTCAAATCTCCATGTTTATAATCGAACAATCAGGACGACACTTTACCTATAAAATCACTCTCAGACCAAGCAGAAAATTGCTGAACCACTAGACATTCGAAAACAAATAGAATACATCAATGATTTCAATGATGATAGAGATTCTCATCAAATGGTCTAATGAGGCATGTAATTGCATGGTAACACAACTAGGAGCAAGAAAATGGAACAATAATTGAGCTTTTATTAGATATACAGAATTGCTAAAAGAATGTAAACATCATGCATGCAAGTTTAAGCTCTGATTTTGATATTATTGGCTGTCATTAATGAGTTTCATGTGTATTTGTTATAATTGTATTCCCAAACAAGTGATTCTTGCCCATTGAAGCACATGATGGACTTTTTGCACAAGTGTTTTTCATACATATGATTCCTTGCAAGTGATCTTTGTGGTGAAGTAATTTATTGTTTTTTCCTACACATGCTTTATAATACATGGTTTTTATGTCATTTCGATACTGATTTGTGTATATTGCTAGCAATTATTATCACTTAATTATCAATTTTGCATTTCCGAAGCTGAAATAATTTCATCTATATGTAATAATAAACATGTGCCTGGGGGATTACCAACTCCCTGCTCCAACTAAATAAGTTTCAGAAGACCTTGAAATCCCATTTGTTAGTCCGAGTGACATATTTCTAATTCAGTTTTATTGAATTACAGTAACAGTGTTAGAGGTGCAGTGGCTCAATGGTTAAGGAGTCATGCTCATATGCGAAAGGTACTGGGTTCTCTTCCCGTAAGTGCTGCAGTGTGCCCTTGAACAAGGCATTTTAATTACTCTACTTGTTTCAGTCCACTTAGCTGTAAAAATGAGTACCGGCACTGCTCAGTGGGGAGTAAACCTGCGAATAGCGTCCTGTCTGGGGGGATTTGTGTAGTCTAATCCGCTTGTACCATGGCAATTGGGGATAAGCACCGGTCCTATAAGCCTAATGGCTCGGATGGATTTAACTTTTTACCATTAACACTAATAGCCATGCACACCCCACCCCATTATTTCTCAACTGGTAATTATATTCTATATTGATAAACAATACTCTTCGCTTAAAAAAATATCAGATATGTTCTTATAATCATGGCCAAAGGGTAACTACTCCCCTTGATCAATGTTGAAAGTTGCATTTTACCAGATTTCTTGCAATGCACACAACATTGAAAGAAGGGAGGTGGGGAAATTTATACTAATGATATGTACACTAATTACAAATTCTTATGCTGTGTGGCCTCCATGGTTATATTTCTTACACATTAATTAATTTCCCTTCACAAAGTTAAGTGTTGAAATTGACCCTACACTCATCTATTGTATAAGTTTTGCGATAAAACAACAACTTAGTATTATGACATGTGTATCTCTTAATAAATTAAGAGTGACATTTTTAACATGTAAGGTACTCAAAACTGAACGTAAAAATAATTAAAACTATAATCAACTTGTAAGCCCTGCCAATCTTCTATTCTCAGTGTGATATAATTCAAAGCTTTCTTTTATAAGTTTCTTGAAGTACCTTCTTGCCATCAAGTACTCAAGTGCCATCCCAAAAAAATTACTTTAAATAGAAATTCACTAAACACACGCTTTCTCCATCATATATTGAATGACTTTATAGCGAAAGAAGTACAAAATATTCTTTTTGTGACTGTCTTTCAGGAAGTTTGAATAAACCAAGGTGTTGGCAAAGATTGAAAGAGCAATCTAATTTCTATGCATCAACTTCACACCTACAATTTGTTTAAGATGGATTACTTTGTTGAAACACTCTTTTATACTTATAGATCAATATCATTTACGTGAACTTATTGCTAAATTCCATTGCGGTGCTTAAGATCTTCTTAGAAGTTAATAGTGAACATATGAAACAAAATCCTTACTACCAAAGAACATGACACTTCTTGCAACCTAACTGTAATAGAAGACAAATTCGACTTTCTGTCAGTTTGCCCCTACCAAAAAGATTTGGAAGAAATTGATCCCATATTATTATTATTCTTACACTGACTGATATGCAACATTTGAAGTCTTTAATTAATACAGTTATATCACTAGATTGCCATGTTTATCTATCAAGTTTTGAAAGTATGTGAAGTATTGCTTTTGGATAATTAATGATGTAAACTTATCTCAATTAACTTATCTAATCTAATTTATATGCAGAATGGGGAGGGGGGAGGCTAGGGCCCCCAAAGATCTGCTAAAAAAGCATGTGCCTTTATTGACCAGCACTAAAATATCCCTTAAACAATTGTAACCCAGACCATAAAATCTTCCTAGCTCTGTAAGTGGCAAAAATGCATGGTTATGCATTTGGACTCGAGCAATTCATAGGCAAATCAGTGGCACTGCACATGAATTCAATTCATCAAAGCAATTCAAGGAGAAATTTTGTTCATTTTAAGAGCCAAGGAAAAAGTTATACATACGCTTGAGGGTAGTGAATGTGGCAGTTATGTTTGAAGGAGATTCACGAAGTACTTTCTGATTACGAAGAATTCTGAGTGCATTACTCCTTTTTTTCTCACTTTATGAATAAACATTTGTCAGACTTAACCTGAGAACAGTTTTAAGTTTGTTTGTTTGTTTGTTTAGGGCTTAACCGCACCACGACAACGAGGGTCAAATTGTGCCTGAGAGGTCAGATCATTATAGAGGTAGGAAGAAAAGGAATCAGGGGGAGAATGACCAGACATCAATGATGTTATAGCTCAACCCATAACAATGCAAGAAGAACTGATTGCTTTTATTGATTTTATTTTTGTCATATCTGATTTTTTTATGTTTTTTAAAAGTTTTATTTGAAGTCTATCGGGCCATTTTGGGGCAATTATTCATCATGGTAAAAATCCAAGAGTTTCAACTTTTCTGTATGAGTAAATGTATTCAGCTTGTTTGTTTGGGTTTAATGGCACTTTAACAGTCAGGTCATATGACAAATGAGCTTAGTTGTGAATGACTGCCAGATTGGTTCTCAGTGATGACTTAGTTTAGTGGTGGGTGCAATGAGGTTTACTTCATAGCGATGTCTGAAAAATTATGCTTCTAACAAAAGCTATGTGACATTCAATACATGGTGCCATCATGTCTTGCTCAATTACTATGTTGATGAGGTCAAAGGTCAATTCCACCACAATGTATGGTTAGAAAATACATTTTGTAAACATAACAAAATTTCTAGCACTTACACATTAATCTTTATAAATGTTAAGTTAATTTCATTGGCCAGTACTGAAAAAAGATTTCCGACCAAACATGTTTTAAATTTGCCATATTTAGCCAGTAATCTGCGAAACTAGCAGCTAAGGTTTTTCATAAACGTGCAGCTGTCACCATTACGGTTGGTTGGTTAGAAAATAAATTTTGTAAACATAGCAAAATTTATAACATTTACACATTAATCTTCATAAATGTTAAGTTAATTTCATTTGGCCAGTATTGAAAAAAGATTACCGTTGAAAACATGTTTCAAAACAGCCAAATTTGCCATATTTAGCCTGTAATTGGCCAAACTAGCAGCTAACGTACAGCTGTCACCGTTATGGTTGTTTAACCGTTTAACCATAAGTGATGATGTAATTTTCCAGTGACGTAATATTCTATACTGTTTATGAACCTAATCATGCATGTATCAGTCATTCCCTCACGCAAACTTGCAAAGCTTACTGCTGTTTTGATGATGGATTGGGTTTCCAAGTTGGGGTAATAAACGAGTGGTAAATTTATAAATGGGCGGTAAATTTATATCCTAACTGATAAATGCAAGACAAAAATTCATGGAAAATAAATGGTACTAATGGAAGGGGAATGTACAGGGGACTGTGCTTCAATCATTTTCATTACATATGATGAAATGTCTTCAAGAGAATGAAAACAACCACACAAATTACAATACTGCACACTAACAAACCTATATATAGTTTTTCATTGAAGAAAATATGTAAGGAACACACCATATGCGATCCTACAAAATAATTTAAAACAAATCTTTATTTTCAATAATCCCAAAAATAATTCAAGCACCTTTTAACAAAGTTAAGCAGTTAAGTAGGCCAAAACTGCCATAAAATATACTGCACATGTTCACACCACAGGATTATTTGGGATCCCTGTTCACACATACACAGCAAGTCTGCAATACCTCAAGCTTGAGATATCCAGGGGTGTCTATTAGACATAAGCAGTTCAGATTTAACGTGGGATTGCCCTCAAATATTGCTGGCCCACTCAATGATTCGTCCACGTGGAATGTAAAAAAGGTTGATACGGTATCCCCATGACCTTATTAGGAGTACAATGTGGCTGTGAGCGAAAGATTTGCATGTGGGTCAGTCAGTGCATCTTTTTTAACTCCATGGTCAGTGGTTGGGAGATATGTACTGTTGATTCGATAATGAATGAATATGGGCAGAATTTTTTTTTGTGTGAACATAAGCTAGCTGCATTTCATCTGATCCCAGGTACTGTGGAAATAATGCATGGACCCTGGGTGAAATGTGAAGGCAATAACTTAGTCGGTAAAGATTGACACGAATTAAAAAAGGTTGGTTAGATGGTTTCGTAAATTTAAGCAAACTTTAAAAAACAAACATAAAATTTGATATAACATTCGTTTACATGGAGCATGATTTCCTAAACGGTTAATAGAACAAACGGGTGAGTAAACGGTCAAACGGATAACCGCCACAACCTTACTAGCAGCCCTGGGATGCCCCATTGAATACTACCAAGCAATGATTCTTCAATGTGTACCCAAACACCGTAAACAAGTTTGGAAACAAACTTTTATTTCTGGCAATCTGCTGCCCGTACGGCACATTAGTAACAACTCCCAGCTTATGCAATGCCACATGCTTTCACCAACCCAACAAAACTTTATCCTTAGATAGTGCATTTAAGTTTAAAATTCTAGCCCCGTGATAGATAGTGCATTTAAGTATAACGTTCTAGCCCCCGCGATGCAATGTAGACTTACTGTACGACAAGCGAAAATGATCAAAGAACAACTTCACATGTTATCTTCTAGGTTATGTCATGACCTATTAAGAACTCGTACTCGATTCCAACACGATATGATACAGCATGGCCTACATAAGATTCCGAGACTTTGCATATTCATAGAAGAATGTCCCAATTCTAATTGCAAAAGACTGCGATATGATTAACAACAAGACACATACATGTCTGTACATGTAACTAATAGACATGCATGTGTATGGAGGACCTCCATACCAATATCATAGCCCGGCGAGGTACGGGTACAAAACGCGAATAAGATTACTGTCTACAGCTACAGCTAACAGAGCTATTCTTAGCGCCATTAGGTATTGAAATCTGACACTTTTGAAGATAACAATTTTATTTTTCGGGAGCTTTAATTAAAAAACTACATGGAATATCTTTTATTTAAAATACAAGCTTCATGAAGCATACAAAAATCTCGCTTCAGCCAGAATCTCAAGAGCAAAACTGTTAAAACCTAGGAGATGCATTTTAACACAAAACTTTGTACAGGCACATATGGGAGCTCACGTACGATTTGACAAGCTCCACTTATTACACTCTGTGTAATAGGTGGAGCTAAAAAAAAAACCAACTTTGAATCTGTAGATATACCGCAGTTCTTTGAAAGTGATAAATAATGTATGTTTAACTGTCTTAAACACCTCTAATAGACTGCCTCAGCCTCTTGCTTTTAAAAGGTGACAAATATTTTATCTGATTCATAAAGTACATGAGTTAAGGTTCACAAAGGATTGATGAATTATAAGCACATACAATTACCCACTGGAGTAAATTTGACACAAAGTGCCTAATGAACCTTAACTGTCCCCAATGATTTGCTGCATGGAAAATATGAGTAATATTTGTGAAGATACTGTATTTGATCAGCATGAAAGTCACTCTCTATATAATAATAATTTCAAGCAAATAAAGGATTTTTTTGGCAATCAAAGGAGCTGTATTAAATAATGGTTGACTTCAAAATGTACAACTCTGAATTTATGCATACAGACAGTACATGTACTGCCATAGATAAACATTATGGATGCTTACCATATCAGAACCATTGTGGGGTTTCTGCCTCAATTAGCACATCTAGCTCGAGTAGAAACCCAGTCACTTTTATCACATTATGTCTACCAGTGTGAAATGTAAAAAGTCTCTTATTGTAAATTGGCAAGAAGTGTAAATAAAGTGTGTGTTAGTTAATCAATCAATCAAACATTGAACCAACATACCAAGTGAGAATTAGGTTATTTTTATAGTTCATACAAACATTTCCTTCAATTTGGTCTCTTTTCTAAGCAAATAAAACATTTTCAATCTGCATTCCCAAATTTCAGTCATGTTTAAGGATAATTATCTTGCATAGGTATTACCATAAACCCTTTGGCTAAGATCTAGACACAGACAAATTAAAACAAAAACCCATTCATCGTCTGATAATAAATGACATTAAATAATCAGATCACATATGATTGGAAGATGCATCACCCATAATCAAATCAGTGTTAACTTGTTTGCAGGGAATATACACAAATATATCAATATTGTTTACAAGATAGATATAATAAGCAAATTATTTCCAGGTGTATGATACCTATCCTACAATCAACATCCTGTTTATGTTTTTTCTTTCATACTGCAGAATAATTGGCAGATTCTACTTGTATAATACATGTAAGTGTTTTCATTTTTTTTTCTTCATCACACACAATATGTACAATCAGACAAACCATTTAAAACATCAATCATAGAAAGCCATAGCAAAATGAAATTCAAGATTTATGCAAGGATCTTGTAAGGATCATGTAAGACATGCAAGGTTTATGTAAGAATGATGTAAGAATCTTGTAAGAAACGAATTTCATTGACTTATATTCTTTCAACTTGCAAGGATGATGTAAGTTTTATGTAAGGATGATGTAAGGATCATGTAAGACATGCAAGGTTTATGTAAGAATGATGTAAGAATCTTGTAAGAAACGAATTTCATTGACTTATATTCTTTTAACTTGCAAGGATGATGTAAGTTTTATGTAAGGATGATGTAAGGATCATGTAAGACATGCAAGGTTTATGTAAGAATGATGTAAAAATCTTGTAAGAAACGAATTTCATTGACTTATATTCTTTTAACTTGCAAGGATGATGTAAGTTTTATGTAAGGATGATATAAGACATACAAGCAAGAATAATGCAAGACTTCAATTTTTTGATTAGGTCTCATGTAAGGATTCTGCAAGACTTCAAAATAAAGCCTGACTCACGTAAGAATTCTGCAAGACTTCAAAATAAAGCTCAAGTCTCATGTAAGAATTCTGCAAGACTTCAAAATAAAGCTCAAGTCTCATGTAAGAATTATGACAGACTTCAAAGTAGAGCCAAAGTCCCATGCAAGAATTATGCAAGACTTAAAATTAAAGCTTAAGAAATATGTAAAAATAGAAATTGAAACCTAAGTCTCATGTAAGAAATATGTAAGAGACAAGTTAAAGTTTAATTCCCATGTAAGAAATAGGTAAGAATGCAATCTAAAGCTGAAGTATTGTGTAAGAAATATGTAAGAATACAAATTAAAGCCCAACTCTCATGTAAGATATGTGTAAGAATACAATTAAGCATAAGAAAAATTCTCACACAAGAAATATGTAAGAACATAAATTAAAGCCTAATTCCCATATAAACAATATGTAAGAATACAAGAATAAAATCAAGTTTCAGGAAAGAGAAATGTACCAATTTGAAGCCAAAATATTATGTAAGAAGAATATAATTTGAAGCATAAGTCTCTCATAGAAGAGTACACATCTCAAATCACTTATAAGAAAAGTTTTTCTTCTTTTTAAAACATTTGTTATCTTAAGTTTTATTTTTGTGACAGCCCCCTGCACACACACACACTCTTTAAGCAGGCAAATCCCATTGATTACTTTACATTTAGGACATCTCTCCCTCATATCAATTCCTCTCTCCCACATGACCAAATGTTCCTTACTTTCTCCCATCCTAAAACTCCTCATGTCATCCCTGTCACCCTTATTCTGTTCTTTAATACAACATTCTCCCTCATGTTCATTCCTTCATGACCAAAATGCCCTGCCACCTCTTTCCAATCATAACAGTATCCCTGTTCCAACATACCATTCAACCTCATGATGTTGTATATCTCTCATCTCCAATATTGCTTCAGCTTTTAACTTACATTGACCAACAAATGCTCCCCCTTCATTCAATCTCCTTTCTCTAACATCACTATACCTTCATATAAACCTTATGCAATATTCTACTTATCTGTTACTTATCATTTTACATATTCCCTTTTACATTACCTTTCAGTAATCTTGTCATTTATTCCAAATTTTCTTTGTTTGAGACAATTATGTTCAGTGAATTACCCCCCTTTTTTCTCTTGTAAGTCTTACTACTACAAGCGCTTCCATCGCTTGATTCATTTAGAAAAAATGCTGAACATGATATCAAATTTCATTTCCTCTCTCTCTCTCTCTCTCTCTCTCTCTCACACACACACACACCCACACACCAAGGAATTTTGGTAACTTTAAACCACTGCACTGGCCAATAAAAAGACAGGATTTGAATTTAAGCATAAACAACCCACATTCAAAATAAATTAGTTAGCATTTTTACTTCCATGGCTTCCAGTTATTTTCTGCTGTATTAAAATGTAAGTTTATTTCCTTTTCTTTTGATATACATTCATCATTTTTATGATAAAACTAGTCATTCTATCAATTTAGCATTTCCTTATTAATATGAGTTCAAATTTTGATAGGTAAATTGTAAGATTAGGTTTGAAGTCACAAGTTTAAGTGTATAGGCCTCAGTGCTATAGTTGTTTTGGAGGAAGGTGTATTTTGCAGAAAAGCTTAGGTTCTTAGACAGTTAAGAGTATTAATACTTCTAAGGGCAAAGGGGTGGGGGACTTCATACTAAAACTAGTATGGGTGTGCAGCCCACCAACCGAAAAAAATGTATCCACATTATGACAGATTTTTTGGTAACTACAGTATGAAATTACACAATTTTGATACCTGCAGTATGAGTATTCAACAAAAAAAATTGTAAAAATGGACCAGCTTATCTAAGCTTTGACAAGCTTATCTAAGTTTGATTGATGAGCTCGCCAAGAGCTTGTCTTAAGTTTTGACAAGCTCATCACTTCTCGCCATTTTGACGAGCTCGGCATTTCGTCAAGAAATTTTGACGAGCTCACAAGTGTTCCAATTGCTCACTCGCTGCAAGCTCGTTTTTAACATTTTGACAAGCTCATCGGAGGTTCAATACAAGCTCGTTACCAGCTCGTCATTTGTGTAAGCAATCGTCACTTTTAAAAATTCTCCCCTTTAGGTCCTATCTCGTAATCATTTTGTTTAGTTCGCAGTATACACTTCTATGTGCTTGCTGCTTGCACCAAGCTTCTTATAGCTTCAAACAAACTTTTTTACTTATTCCTCTACAAGCTCATAAAGGTTCCAATTACAAGCTTGTTTCAACATTACGACTTTATTTCAACATTACGACTTTATTCTAACAGTACGACTTTATTTCAACAATACCACTTTATTTCAACAGTACCACTTTATTTCAACAGTGCCACTTTATTTCAACAGTACCACTTTATTTCAACAGTACCACTTTATTTCAACAGTACCACTTTATCAAGGTTTTAACTGTGAGTATGCTTGGAGCAAGCTTGCCTGTTCTATAATGAAGGATTAATAAAACCTGAATGTTAAAAATGTCAAAATATCAACACCAGTGCTGACATTCCATTTCACAAAAACAAACCAAAACAGACTGTGAAATGTCTCCAAATCATTCAACTCATTTCATACTTTATAAATTTTTTTGACTGAAAAAAACACAGATAAAACTAAATCCTGATTAAACTTGAAGAATGTTTTTTTCTTCTAAAAGCCTGGAAGGTATTTCATTAATTCACATCTACAGGAGATTTACATACAGTTGAGGATCAAGAGAAAGATCTCATCAAGGGTAAAACAAGCAGAGACACACTCCAGATGCCAGGATTCATGATCAGACTGATAAACATTTAGAGCATGTTTTGTTAACATGGCCTGGAATTAATTACACCACTGAAAGCATTGATGTACTTTATAAGTTTGATTCAGTTTAAACAAACAACTATCTTCATATCAACAAAATCATGTCACTGGATACAAAGTACAAGCACTGGCAGGGCAACCTATTAAGATAAGATTCTGGATTGGATTGAAAACGGGTCTAATATTAGGATCTCAGGAGGGATTTGTAGTCTTGTCACTTCAATTCCAAAATGGAGAATCTTGATAAGAACATAAAATTTAGATACATTTATGTCAAAGATGTAATTAAGCAAGTGGCCTGATAATAAAACTAGAGGGATAGTTTGTATTTATGGCATCAATTCAAAACAGTAACAAAAAACAACAACATATATCTGTTGAGATTAGGGCAGTCATATGATCAGCACATACCAAACAGTGTATACAGGAAATAATCATTATATCACCACACTGACCAGGATAGCAATATGATAAGTTTCACCACATATGTACATTAAGAAAGCAAAACTCAATGGGCAGGACAATTTGTGAAAGCCACAAAAAAAAAAAAATAATAATTATGTAATATTTTATTCATTGGCAAGTTTTGTTTTAATACTTGCTTTGATAACATACCTTACATGAAGCAATCATTGACTCAAGTTACACTGTTTCTTATGTATAAAGCAGCAATACCCTATAAAGAGTATAGAGATATCCACAGCCGTTTGATACACCAGTTAAGAAACACTGGTGGTGAATGAAGACCCACCGGGAGCTGAACTAGAGACCAATAGCTTGCCAAGCAGAAGCTATGATCGCAAGATCACAGATTTTTATGACAGTGATTGTACTATTGGCAAGCCAAAAAATTAAAAACATAAGCTCAAAATTGAAGACCAAATTTTACAAATCAAGGTAATAAACCAATTCTTCGGTAAATTCTGTCTCAAACTACTGTTTGTTACCATAAGCGGCAGAACCTGTGGAGGAGAAAGAGGGGGTCACATTCCCCTCCCCACTTTTGTCAAAAGTTTAGAAAGTGCCCTTTTTCAAGGAAGAAAGGTGCCCTTTTTCGTAGGAAAAAGTGCCCATTTCAGAGAAGGAATTATGCCCTTTCAAAGATTAGATTTTATACCTGATCTTTTCATTGAACTGTTGAAGAGAGTATACACAAATATATTCCTGAAATAGACCAAAATTGTACAATTTTACGTGCATATAATCTATATTTATAATTTCCATAAAGACACTGAAAGATAACATTGTGGACCCAAGAGCCCTTTATTCGAATTTTTTTTATATACCTGCCTATACCCTTAATTTCCCCAATTGTAATTTGTAAAAACTCTTTTTAAAATAAGTGTGTGAGCCACCCAAATTTTACATGTGTTTTTTTTTTAAATTGGGCCCAGGACAAAACAAATAATGAAAACCAAGGCCCTTGTCGTAGACTGACGTGTACTCCCTTGTCTTCTTTTCCAAGTTCAACAGGTGCCTCTTTACAGAGATAAAACTTGTAATTTTCTTTTAAATATTAAGGACACTGGCAACTTAGCAGGGGCGGATCTAGATGGGTTTCAGGGAGGGGGGGGGGGGAACATGGCCCCCCTGAGATTTTCCGATGATACTATTTTTACCATGAGATAATTTTTAGAGGCGGTTTCAATTTTTAGGAAATTTCATTGAATGTTTGGGAAATTTCCTTAATTCTTTTGCAATTTTCTTCAATTTTCAGAAACTTTTCTTCATTTTAGGGCAATTTTTCTGCGATTTTTGGTCAATTTTCGGGAAATATCTACCAATTTTAAATAAGGAATTTTTTTCAATTTGGGCAATTTAGTTTGAGGCAAGTTTTCTTCGATTTTCAGTACATCTGCTTCAATTTTCGGGAAATATCCATCATTGTAAATTGGGAATTTTTTTTTCAATTTTGGGCAATTTTTTAAATCTCGGGCAATTTATTTAAATCCCGTGCAATTTCTTTCATTCTGGGGAAAATGTTTCTTCAATTTTTGGTAAATTTTCATCAATTATCAATTACCTAATTTTATTAAAATATCCAATGATTGTACCAAATTTTCCTTTAATTTTGTTAATAATTTCCCAATTGATAGGAAAACATGCAATAGGGAAGGTGAAATCCTTTCAGGGAGTACCTTTCTCTCTGCTCCCATTTATAAGACTGTACTCTTGTCCAAATATGTTCCATAAATCATGACAAAACTGCTCATAAAACACATCATCCTTGCTTGGTTTGGTCCCCTACCCCCAGTTTGACTTCCCCCCCCCAAATATTTTATCTTAGACTGCCCCTGCTGGCAAGTCACTTTATTATAACTGATCTTTTTATTGACAGATTGAAGAAGTAGCACAAACATTTGCTATGTGAGCAATCCAAATTTCAATAGTGAGGCACCTTTAATTTGGGGTCCGGAGAAAATATTATAATGGGGGCCCTAGCGGCTGACTAACTGAAGACCACATGATTGTGGGGTATCTTGTGTAATACATTCTGATATACCAGGTTCAATTGATTTTATGCAGCTGAGAAAATTATGAAAATTGCCCTCAACCATTCTGAAAAACCCTTATTTTCTTTTCATATTGTTTGGTACATACAATATTCTGAATGATGATCTTTACAATTAACTAAACATGGTCTCAATGTTTCTGAATTCAAGAATATTTGCAGATCTTGGTATGAACGTTTCCTATTTTCCCAAATGTGGTTCTATTTATCTAGATATAATCGAGGATGTTGACAAATTTTTGTACTTGTTAATAAAAAAACGGGTCAAGTTATTTTCGGGCTAATATAACTTGATTTTTATATGGTGGAGAAAAAATAGGGGAGAGGGGGTGAAGGGTGAAGTGGGGAATAATTGTCCCTAAAGCTATAATACTGGTGAACATGCTTTCAAAATACTTCAGTCAGAAAGAGCCCCTCATGTCCTGTGCCCCCTCCCACTTTCAAACATCTTCTGCCGCCTTACCATACGTATGCTGATTAAACGGCAAACCACAATTTGGTGCAGAGAAGTGTTTACTGTACAACTCAAAGGTATTCCAGTCAAAATCTAATAAACATTTTACTATCATACAATTGGGTTAAAGGTCTATGGACATGTAGTAATTCCTTTCATGTCTAAAAGAGTACAAAAATCAGATAACATTTAATTCAAAAAATTTAATATAGCAGATTTAGCTTATGAATTATTACAAATTAAAGTTTGATCAATTTGTAATTTTTGCTAAATTTGTGACAGCTCCAAGTCTTAATGCAAATCTTTTAATTTCTTTCCTAGTCTCCATCACTGAAAATGATGGGAAAGCCTATTCCTGCTAGAATTTGATTTGAGGTACATGCATGGCAATTCAAACACTAAAGAACATTGTGTTAGAATTTGTTGCACCCCTTATGTTTGAAAAACAAATGATTTACATGAGGATACTAAGGATACCAGAGATTTCTAAATCCTGTAAAATGGTTTTTGCTACTTTTGTGGTTATTAATAGATTTGAAAGCAATTAAGTATTAATTTAGCACATAACCATATACCTTTAATTTGATTAATTTCATGGTTAGATGTCAATCATGTATTATAGAGGGCAACCATCCATTCACAATATCAAAAATTTGTTTGAAAATGATGTACAAAGTTTACTGTTAAAGTATGATGTCACACCCTCTTTTTCAATAGCTGTCAATGTATTTTACTGAATATCAATTACAAAAATTGTACCCAGCTAACAAACCTAGCGGACTGCTGGCAGTTATCATCGGCTCTAGCGGCGCTGGCAAGCCAACGGAGCACCGCTAGTGGTCCTCTACCGATATAGCTCCATGATGTATAACACTGTAGCGTACCATCGATCCAGTGTATGTGCACACATGAAGTGCATGACCATTTGAATATCTACTCCAACTTCACATTTTCCATCTTTAAGAAACAAGCTCAAAATCAGATATCAATTTGAATCTGTTCTCTTTTCTAAGCTATGTCCCGTCGCTTTTTAACTCCTGAGTAGTACTCGTAAGTGAGCATTAATTGCTACAATACTTACTGTACATGTTGTTTTTAGCCTAGTGTTAAGTCTTCTGTAAAGCAGACTTATTTGAATGTAAAACATATTTGCATTCTTCTTTTTTCAATTGGTAAAAAGATATTATGCATACTGCGGTACAATTTTGGCAAAATGTTCAGATTCAAAAATGCTTTTTCAAAGTTGTAGACAGTTGTCCGTAGACCTGAGGCTATGCTAAAAACAATCACTTGCCTTAATAATGGAATAAAGGTATAACTGTAATGACTATTAAATGTTCCATTATTAAAATAACTAAAACTTATTTTAATTTTTTGTTAAAATCTAAGTTTATAGCATAGGCCTAGTGTATATAGGATAGGCCATAGTAGGCTTACTATAACCATTTCATTTTTCCACCGGCGGACCGCTAGTTGTTTTCTAGCAAAACTAAGCGCAAATATCCACCGGCAGACCGCTGGCGAGCCACCGGACATTTTGGTGGCTGCCGCTGGAGGACAGCTGATGTTACCAAAGAGAGACCAGACAAATAGCTCATCATCTTCACTCTCACAGTATCAGGTTAGAATATTTAAGAAGGCTAATTTTAAGAGTATTGTTTGCATATTATTCACATTAAGACTTCTGAAGTTTTAATATAATTATTTCAAGTCAATGATCTTGATTTTATCTTTGGCATTCTTCTGTTACTTTTCTACTTTAGGTCCGTAACAAAGGAATTATGATTACTTTTGTCCTCATTTTCCTCCTACATGTTACCTCTTGCAGGTCAGATAATTATGCCTAATTACTAATCTGATCCTTTCAAGTCAAATCTAGGTAACCCAGAATGTGAGGATCTTCAAGTATAGGAGCCACATATTAACAAGAGTTATAATATTCTAGGTAACCTGTTACACAAAATATTAAACACTGTCAGAAAACATTGTAATTACTTGACTTTAAAATCCACCTTCAGGAAAATTGCAACTGTCTGAAAAAATCATATGTGAAATTCATTCATGTAAGTTATCTGACTGCAAGCCGTGATTATTAATGAAATGTCAGATGTAAAACCTACACCTTTCCAGTGTCAACACACTGTTAAAAATATGTAAGTCGCACAGGTCAAACTAATTGGTGTCACTTGTCTCAATTAAGCAACAGCTGGTGAATTCATTTAGAGAGATTTCCAAGTTTCCCTATGCAAACAATCTGGTATTTATTTTGGAGGCTAGAGGGTTTATCAGACAAGCAAACTGGATGCATTATTTGAGTTACTTATTCCATTCTAATCAGAACAAACTTACCCAGATCATTGCCAAATATCAGCTGATTGCAATGGAGCAAGTTGATCAATTTAGCCAAAACAGTTTTTATGCAAATGTTGATTCCAAAGGAAAAAACTTAATTAAACAAATTAAATTTTACAGAAAATTGACCCAGTTTGACAGAGATTATGCTAATTTGAGCATTTTACTGGTGTAACTTCATAGGGAACTAGAATTATAGCACTCTGTTATATGTACACAAACTTTTGGGGATATGCATATCTACATCCGCACCTTCAAAATAAAATTGCTATATTGCTATTTAAATTTGAAAGCAAGATACTAGTTTAAAGTTAATTAATGTAAGACATAACTCAAAAAAGTATGAAAATGTGTTACCTTTTCCATAATTTTGAAAAATGTATCCATTTTTGTTACCAAAGTAAGAAAAAATTGAATGTACAATAAAAAATATAACAAGAACTGTTGGAAGGAGTATGCTCGACTATTCAAAGCTAGTATAGAGAATGGGTTTATTGAGGGAGTATATAGGGTAGTAGGGGCAGATGATTTAAAATTACTTGAGCTTTGAAAGTTGCACTTACATTTTCATTTGCTTTGTTAATTTTCACAACATTTTACTACAAGCTTCAAAATATCTTTGAGTTTTCCCAGATATTTTAAGACAAAAAAAAAAAGCTCAAGGTTACCTCAGCCATGCAGTACTCAGAAAACATGTAAAAACTAGCAGTCTTTATAACTATAAAACATCTTTTAGTTCTATCAATTGAACAACAAAGAAAGGAAAGGCCCTAACTTGTCAATGTCAATGAAAGAATGTCATAAGCTTTTCCAACCTGTACCATCCCCCAACCCCTACACATTCCCAGAACTACATCTTGGATTGTAATACAGATTCCAATGATACAAATCCCCTCACCACTAATAATGCATATTCCAGACTGTTCCACATTCCAACCGTCCCAAATCACATCCCATGTCTATACTCCATGCAATCACAGCTGAAAACCAGATATATACTGTAATGTATGTCATTCCACCACTTGCATGACCCATGCCATCACAACTGAAATCTAGATAACACCCCACCACATGCCATTCAACCCTGTTCCACATTTTGACCTACCCTGTTCCACATGCCAACCCACCGTGTTCCACATGCAAGCAGAAAGCTGTCAACAGCTCCCTGATTCAAGTGCCATCATGGTAAGTATAGGTTAAAAATTGAACTTGTTTAAAACTTTTTTCACTTATATTTTTGGAGTTTGAATTGCAGCTTTCTGGTGGAAAAACCAGAAATTGCAAGATTATTACGGAACAACATAAATGTACAACGGGAATGAAATATCCACTTGTTTTTTGTCACCTGTTAGTAAGCTGGTATGTTAACCAATCATTATACAATCGTCAAGAAAAAATGACTTATCATTCTCTCAATAATTTGAATTCCATCCTCATGTCATTTGCATGTGTATAATATACTTCTGAACACTGAAGCTACATGTAGTTAAAACTGTTCAAATTTGAAAACTACAGGTTTCAATCTCATTTACTGAAACTTTTTAGTTTTTGAAAATTTCTGCTGTTTATTGCATATTAAGTACTAGCGATGAAGATTTCCAATCATCATCACGTGTTGCATGTTTTGAATGTTTGCCACATGTTTATCACTTGGGGACTAGCTAAAATAATTTCATTGGTTCAAAGTGTAGCATACATTTTCAGGTAATAGCTCATTAGCATACTGTGTACAATTACAGATTAAATTATTATTTTTGAATGTATGTACATTGGCTCACATATTTCCTTTTTGCATACATGCTTGTATAAAAGTCCCCGCCATTCATAGAAGTTGTGAATAATAATAATAATAATAATAATATATCAGGTAACTGATGGACAGAAAGAAATATTCCTGTTAATAAAAAACTGTTCCTTAATTTTTGGATTGTCAATTATACAACCCATGCATGATCAACTTAAAAAGTATTTATTCCACAAACGGCACTGCCCATTATCTGATTATATACCACCAACAGTTTTATTAACACTAGATTCTTTACCACCCTCTTTCTTGTAGCTGGCAAAAATAAACAACATTTTCGGTCATTTAAAAATCTTTTCAAATGGAAAACATCCTTGCATTTGAACATGACTTTTCACTCCAGGAGCTATATAACAGGTGTAATTTAGGTATGTAAATAAGCTATCATCTAATGCCTTCCTATAACGGGTCCGTAAAAAAGTATAAATACCATCTACACTTTCAGCCAATCACTGATAATTTATTCATGTAAATAAGCTATCATGTAAACGGGTCAGCAAAAAGTTATAAATATAAGTATATATATATATATATATATATATATATATATATATATATATATATATATATATGTATATATATTTATATATATATATATATATGTATATATATATATATATATGTATATATATATATATATATATATATATATATATATATATATATATATATATATATATATATATATATATATATATATATATATATATATACATATATATATATATATACATATATATACATATATATACATATATATATATATATATATATATATATATATATATATACATATATATATATATATATATACATATATATATATATATATATATATATATATATATATATATATATATATATAGATATATATATATATATAGATATATACATATATATATATATATATATATATATATATATATATACACACCATCTACACTTTAAGCCAACAAACTCATTTCAGCTGATTCTCTACTGTGATACACGTGGCAAGGGACTATTGCATCACATATTATAATAGGCTAGCTTTGGTTTAGAAATTGCCATCGCTGGTTCTAATGCATTGTGAACAGCAAAAAGATTTTCCAAAACTGAATTTGACATCCTGAAATCTCTAGACAGATATTGTCGCACAGAAGGATAAACATGAAAATGAGGTGGGGCAAAGGAATGAAACTTGTTGAGAGAAGAAATGACTGTTTTTCCTGCCAATTTTATCCTCGATCTTGTCATGTATGGTTACCATTCACGATAAGATCAGGTTATCAGACAAGCTACCAGTTAAGTGATGCAAAATTTGTGTAAAGTTTATTCTTGCATTTATATTTCATTTTGTAGAAACAATCCTGCAATATGTCATCTTCCTCTAGAATACGATGCTATTTTAACAACGGTTTTCCCAGACAAAAGTTGCCATTCAAACTTCATACAAACTTTTTAAAGCAAAGGCTAAAAACAAGCACATTCATAAACCCAGTTGCCATCATACCTTATGACCTTAATCCAACTGTTTGTGGATGGAACAAAACTTTCTACTAAAGGCATCCCAAGATAGATAGTGTATGAGTTTAACATTTTAACCCTGGGATGTTTCTCGCTGGCTGTATACGTTATTCCTAAGAATGAGGAGTTAAGGCATAGCTGTGTATATGTACCAGTGGATTTGCTTGTTGTTGGGAGATATGTGCTCGGGTACTTTGATTGGATGGGTGAATTTTTGGTGTGTATGTAATTGACGGGTTATCAGTACTGCTAGCTGCACTGAGGGAACTATTATTAGAAACATGACAAAAGATGCAACACAGTGAAGCATATGTCACCTTTGTTGCAAGGGGGAAAAAAATCCGCTTTTCTACTCAAAAACTACACTGATAAACCTTGAATGATAGCCTGAACAATCATGAAAAGGTCTTGGGTGACCCAAAATATCAAGAGCAAAACTGCTCAAACGAATGCATTTTACAGAGAAAATTACTACAGGCATATATATAAAAATATATATATATATATATATATATATATATATATATATATATATATATATATATATATATATATATATATATATATATATATATATATATATATATATATATATATATATATATATATATATATATATATATATATATATATATATATATATATATATATATAATATATATATATATATATAAAAATATATATATATATATATATATATAAACACATATATATATATATATATATATATATATAAATATATACATATATATATATATATATATATATATATATATATATATATATGGGGACTTCATATACGATTTGATAACCTCAACTCACACACACTCAGTGTGGGTGAGCTTAAAACACAACATTTCCACTATCTTTTAAATATATATTCCAATCCTACACCACATAGCACCAGGAATGAATATTAATGAATAAACAATATGAGACACATTTTGGAGCTGTCCTTGTAATACCAAAAGTAGTCTAATATAATGCACATAATTACTCAGGACAGCTAGATGCATACATCTATTTTCAGAACATGGAAGAAAGACAAACATTTATGCAAGATTCACAGTGGAAAAAGAAAATCACACTACTGGAATATCCAGGCTTCCACCTTCAAAAATGTCAAATGTAGGATAAAGAAGGCATTTGACAGTAAAAGAGTTTGATTTTATCAGTGAGCAAAAGGTACATGTAAAAAGATAAATACATTACCTGCCATCAGGACCTCTGAGTGATTTGAGACTGAAGAACTTTATAATGCTGAAGCTCTTGATCTGATACTGATGGCACCAGTCTTTGTAAGGCAGACATAAAGTCTGTTTCTTCTACCACAACATTTTCTTCGTCAGCTGTTCCTCCTATAATGAGGACAAAACAATTAATTAAAATGCATCTTGCCATGCAGAACATTAATGAAAGAAATCTATCATCTTTTTAAATGAGACGTCATCGAAGGAGTGCGCAAACCTTACAATACCAATATATATATATATATATATATATATATATACATATATATATATACTCCAAAAGAGGGTTAACTTCTTGGTCTAGGTCTATAGCGGCGATTATTAATAAGCAGTGGCCGCTGGCCAAATCTGGTCCAAGAGACAGTCCATTCTGGCCCAAGAACAATAGTCGTAGCGGGAAAAAAGGTCTTAATGAGATCGGTAAAAATCCTGAAATACTCGTATATTTTAGGTGTTTTCTAGAGGCAGATCAGCGCACTATAACATAGCAGCTTATCAAGCAAATTGTTATCTTTAGTTCCGCTATAAAATGGGCAGACTTGCGGCTTGTCAAAGGAAGGCTGATAAGAGAACCGCTGACGTCAGGCATACATAATTTTTATCGCACGCGCTCTCAGTTTGTTTGAATTCAGGGAAGTTTGGATGGGATTTGTTTGTCATATGATGCTGGTTTTGCCATGCGACTGGCCTGCGGCCTAAGGCTGTTGTGAAATGATGGCACTTAGAAAAAATTAATTAAGAACCTGTGGTCTATAAAATAGACAGGGAGGGTAAACATTTACAATTAAATTACAAACAAAATAACTGATTAAAATGCATCTTGGCAAGCAGAACATTGGTGAAAGAAATCTTTTAAAAAAATGAACACGTACAAACTAGCTAAAATCACAATTCTACAAAATATGAAACAAAACAAACATGTGGTTGTTAAAATATGAGCATTTCAAGATTTTTGCATTAAGCCCCGCCTACTAATCAACATGCATGACATCACTACAAAAACAACAGGGCACTTCTACAGACCATATGGGCTATCTGTATTATAAACAGACAGCAAAATATAACCAAGATTGATGTCCAGAGATAGATGTTTGAAAGAGAGAACAGCTCAAAATGTTTAATCTTTAAATTTCTTTATTTTTCACTTATTGTTTATTGTTCTTTATTCTTTACTATGTACATTTGATATGTAAGTTACACAAGATCAAAAATCCATAATACAGTCATGTGTACATACTGCATACAATGCTAACTAAAACAATTACACTAATTTTTCAAAGACAATGATGAGACTAAATATCAACTTATATAAAACAATCAATATATACTCTATTCTAGGCCAAAAACAAATTTACTGACTAAAAAACCACAAAGGAAAATATATAAAGTTCAAGAAAGCAAACGAGTCCACAAACAAGTGGGAAAATGTACTTTTAGCAGGAGTGACATTTGCTGATTAAATGTCAATGATGTTCAAGGTTGCAGACTCCCCTTGAGGCTCGGCTCTACCATCATGACTATAAGCAATATTAGCTCAATATGAATCAGATTATTATGAGTGATGAACTTGATGGCAGAACAAGGAAGATACACAAGAAATAACCACTGGAGAAATTAAAAACTGATGTCAACCAAATCTCTGTTATAAAAGCACAGGCTTCCTCAATGTAAACAAATAGGCAAGTATCATATTGGTTAGAGGTGAAGCGTGTCTATTTTGTATGATAGAGATAAATATCATTTCATTCAAGAATATGTGACTGGTGTAATTTGTCTTTAAGAACAAGCATTGAATTCGGAGTGGGAAAAGCTTTAATATCGCAAAACTCAACAGTTTAAAAATCAGGTCCAAGTTAAAAGCTCTTACTAGTGTATAAATTACTGTTTTTATCAATTTGGCAACATTTCCATGTTTGCCTAGCTACCTCCTCCTGGATCAAACACACTTTATAGATAAACTATGTGCGTTCAAGTTATGAATTAAATACCACGTAAATACATATTTCATTTTTTAGCATCACAACTATCACACTGGAGACAAAAACAAATTCAAAACAGTAAATCCAAAATCAAAAAAATATAAATAACCAGAACCAAAAGGTTTTGTGGCTCCATGTGCTTTTTTTTCTTTTTATAAGCTGATTGATTTGCAAAGTTTGAGCTTACTTTCATGTAATTGCATATCATAAAATATTTGTTCCAGGATATTTATTCATATACCACACCCACCATGCAGATCAATAAAAATGTTGACAACATTAGCAATTTGCAAAATGATTAACAACATTATCATAGTAAGTATGATGCAAAAACCGGTTGCTCACCTATTTAAAGAATTTGTCAGTAAGCCCTGCCTACTCATTTATATTCATTACCACAACATTAGAACATAATGTACAGACCAGGACCCATCTGTGTACCTGATCTATCGTTCATGGGGTACAGTATGGTGTTTACATCATTTAACACTTTCACATCAAGCCATGCCCACCAATGCATGTTAATGACATTTTCTGATAACATAAGCATGTACACAATAACCAACATAATTACCATGCGCTATATGACAAAAATGGACATACAGTTGGTCATTTATCACTTTTTCAAAATTTTCACTTTAAGCCTCTCCCACTTATTAATATGCATGAATATCAATATGCATGATATCACCACTAAAAACAATGAGGCACATCTGGAGACCATGGGCTATCTGTGTACCAAATATGACATGAATCCAGTTTACAAGCCCCGCCTATTCTTGATGATATCACCACCAAAAACAATAAGGCACATCTACAGGCCATGGGCTGTTTATTTCAGCAAAATCATATTAAGCCCCGCCCACTACGCATATTAATGAAATTCAATGTTGTTACACTATGAACATGTACATACCAGCTAACATCATAATTATCCTAAATATGAAACAAAACAGACATGCAATGTTAAAATATGAACATTTCAAGATTTTTACATTAAGCCCTGCCTACTCATTAGTATGCATGATATCACTACCAAAAACAATAAGGCACATTTACAGATCATGGGCTATTTGTGTACCAAATATGACATGAATCTAGTTTACTGTTCTGGAGATTCCATGTTCAAAAGCTCTTTTCAGCAAAATCATATTAAGCCCCCCACCCACTGCATATAATGAAATTCAACGTTTTTACATCATGAACATGTTTCACAGTATCTAACATCATAACTACACCAAAAATGAAACAAAACAGACATACGGTTGTAAAAATATGAACATTTCAAGATTTTTACATTAAGTCCCGCCTACTCATTAATATGCATGACATCACCATCTACAACAATAGGGTGCATCTGTCAAGTTCCCAGCCTCGCGTTAATGAGGTGCTGTGACATCCTTCTCTTCGAACAGGACTCTGCCTACTTTAGAATTTTGCTGTTTTTGCGAAACCGTTCATTTGATGACTTAGTTTTCTATCATATGGGGTGTCACCTGACAATCTTTTAGCAGTAAAGATAGTAAACTAGGTGAAAGTTGGTTGATTTTTCTTTCGAATGATACCAAATTTTCCATATTTTTGGATTTCTAATTTTGCATAATTGTTGTTTATATTTGTGTACTTCAATAATGGCCTAATTTTTGGACAAAATTCATGCCAAACCTCTGACCGGATTCCTTAAGATTTAGGCCAAGAGTCGATAATTCATTAGAAGTCACAATAAGCTTTCTGCCAGTACCAAATTTGTATAGACCCGGTGGTGATTAGTGACAGTATTTTGTAGTTGAAAATGGCCACCATTACAGAGATTAGCATCAAATTTTATGTGGATTTTTGTCGCGAACAAGAGTGAGTTAGTGTGGTAGGTATATGATAAGATTTATCATTTTGCATCCATCTTATTCTGTTATTTATTACTCTGACCTAGCCTAGGGCCGAGTAGTAGCAGTAATTTGATTTGTTTTAAGATGTGCAGCATTGAATTAAAATGATTGTTCACCATAAGCATATCTAAAATGTATTGTAATAGTGATCGGAAGCCCAGTGATTTTTTTATCATTATTTAGGTTGAAGGGTAAGCAAGGTCTGTTGTGAAAATAAGAATAGTGTGTCCATAGTTAAAAATCAACCATGGATCCAGGTTCTATATTTACAGGATAGAATTAACAATCAGGCAGGTTATTTTCAATGTCAACCTGGTGTGTTGGTAAGCCGTCTTTTTATATTGTCTTGAAAAACTGCACAAGACAATGAGGAAATACTTCAAGACCAAGACTATCTAGACTGCAGATTATTTGCTAGTTTAGGCCTTAGCTTTATAGACTTAAATATGATCTGAGTGGATGTAAACACTTTTCCTGTTTATGTGTATGTGTTTTTATTTTTCCTATTGAGTGTGTCATTGATAATTTCTGTTAACAAAATTTAAGTGGCACTACATATATTCATATGTAGGCCTACCTTGCATGGGGATTGTTTTTGATAAAATTTAAGTTGTGAATAGTTTTGTTTATTGTCTGGAAGTGACTGTGCTCAGATGTGTATTCTGTTTATTTTTCACAAAGCAACAACGTGTAATACAGGAAGTACATGAAATCAGGGATTTGTTATTTGGGATAATTAATCTCTGGTGAAATGGTATTTTAGCAGTATACGCAAATATAAATGTATTTAATCCTATGAATTATAGCAAAAGAATAGTGAAAATACTACTGCACAGGCTGAATTTTAGAAAATCAGTATTGACCAAGGTTCTAATTATCAAAACCTTACATACACTTAGTGTATTCAGTTGCCTCAAGAAACTCTGTCGTCACTAAATATCATTCATTTTATTCTGAATTTGATACACAATTAAGATTCCCATGTAATCTGAAGTATATACTGTTTGTTATTTCAAAGAAACACGTTACAACAGGGGATTATGAAGGGTTTGTGGCTATTTTGTGCGAACGCCATTTCATACTATATGTATACAGCATGCACATGCTGACATGCGAGATTACGATACAGATATAAACAACACCTTGTGACTGCACATTGTCCAATCATGATGTGGATCGTACAATATTAGCTAAATCGACATGGTTCCTCATGCAAGATTATGATACAGAAAACAACATGGTTCCTCTGGAAATAGGTGCAAAACTCTGGAAATAGGTGCAAAACTTGCGAACCCCAGACCGGATTCCACTGATTTTCATGCTTATTTTCATAGATTAAGATAAAAAGGAATTTTTCTATCACATATCTTAAGATCGTAAGGGCCCAAGACTAGAAATGTGGTTTATGACCACGTTTTTTGGCACTTGTTTTTTCCAAATATGAAATTGTTATAAATCCCTCCAATTTTCATTATTTTTTGCTCAAATTATTTCTTCAAATGTTAATGGATAGTATTTTAAACCCTTTATTTGCCTAAATTTCATGTATATATAACGTTTTTGTTGTAACAAATTACCTTAGAAAAACAGCATGTTTCAGCTTATTATATAGTCATAAATCCGAGTGGATGGAATATGCACAGAAGAGAATAAGTGACTTTTCGCGATGCTGGGAACTGACAGGGTATCTACGGACCATGGGCTATCTGTGTACCACATATGACATGAATCCAGTGTATCATTCATATCGCATTTACGAGATATCACGTTTATGAGCTCGCCATCACAAACATACATACACACACACCCACTCATGCACACACACCATCATGACCGCATAGGTTTCTGATGCAATCGCATTGGAACCCAAAATAAAAAAATTCTAAAGAAGACTAGTTTAATTTACGTCAGAATCCCCCTATGAAGTTTTGGATACATTTGCATGCAAATTCTACAGAGGACCCATATTCAAAATCCTCAGTCATTTTCAAGTCCTTAGTCGATCGATGGTTAACAGATTCAGGTCCTCGGTAGCTTAGTAATACCAACACATACATTTGGAAATTCAAGATGCATGACTTCACCACAAACTTGTCACAAACAGACATCATGTGAACAAGGACCTTTCTTAAATTACGTTACACCCCTAGGTGTTCCTAATCCATTTGCATGCAAATCCTACCGAGGATTTAAGTCCTCGGTCGGAAATTTAGTCCTTCATTGATCGCTGTAAAACAGGTTTAGGTCCTCGGTAGCTTAGTAATACAAACACACACACCATCATAGGTTCCTGATGCTATCGCATTGGAACCAAAAAGCATCAATAAAACCAAAAACACTAACTGAACTGTTATGTGCATATTCAGACATTGATTTAGGAATAAATGTATCCTTTTTTGATGACATAGAACTTATTTCAATTCAATTACGTATTTTGTCTCATTCATATTCACTTTCTGAACAATATAATCTGATAGAAATAACTTCAACCAAATGACATATCTCAGAAAATAACTTTATCCAAATGACAGATCTCTGCTTTACCACATCTGCAATGTGTTTTATTGCTACACAAAGTCTTAATTGAGGTGTAAATATTTATGAAGCATGATCTTACTATTTTTAGATACTAAAGGCATGTTACTGCATATATAGCACTCTGAGCCTTGAAAATGCCACACAATCATATAGCTTTCGGATCTTTTTATAAAACCAGATTGCATTATACTAATTCACTTATAATAGTTGGAATCCAGAGGCCTAGGAAGCAGAGAAGAGGGAACCCCCTCCCTTTCCCCAGAGGATTTCACCTTCCCAGTTGGGAGGTAATATTGGAAATACAAACACAAAATTGAACCAGAGGGAGAAATCACACGTGGTTCTGATGCTAACTTTGGATTAGTTATTGTATATCTTTAAATGTTGTGTTCTTACACGTTCAATTATCTATCATACTGGAACATGTAATTTGTGTATAATTTGTTATTTAGGTGTTACGGTTTTTGCCTTAAGATAATAAGCCACAATCACAACAACCATTTGTATTTGGGTCCACCTGACATGGATACTGATGAAGTCAACAACTCAACATTCTATGGGATCTTGTATCATCCTTGCTTTTATCAACAGCATTATACCAAGGTTTGATTTAAATCTGATATGGGTTTGTGGAAATATGAGCATAAACAGAATTTTACATTGAGCCCCGCCAACTAATTATTATTCATGACATTAGTACCAAAACAACAGGGATTATCTACAGACCACAATACATACATATACCAAGTATAACATAAATCTAAGGCACGATTCTTGAAATATCGTGTTTACAAGCTCGTTAATAAAATTAATTTACACTTAGCCCTGCCACTAATCAATATTCATGACATTAGCACCAAAAACAATAGGAATCATCTACAGACCACAACACATCCACATACCAAGTATGTCATATATCCACCACACGGTTCTTGAGATATCATGTTTACAAGCTTGTTAACATAATTTTACATTGAATCCCTCCTACTAATTAATATTCACGACATCACAACCAAAAACAAAAGGAATTACCTACAGACCACAACACATCCACATACTAAGTATGATATAAATCCACCACACGGTTCTTGAGATATCGTGTTTACAAGCTTCTGTCACAAACACACACACACATACATACACACACACATGCCAGCATGACTACATAGGTTCCTTATGCTATCACATTGGAACCAAAAAAAATGGTAAAAACAGAAGGAAATTATTGGAAATTTTAGTAAAATTTGGCAATATTTCCTAATAAAAACTGTCAGAAGGACATTATGCTCGACTATTCAAAGCTAGTATAGAGAATGGGATTATTGAGGGAAGTACATGTATATAAGGTAGCAGGGCCCCCTTACAAAAAAGAGTGTGTCAAACCTTGTCTGTGTTCCTGCAGGAACACATGTGGCAGACAAAAGACTTCACGTGTGGCAAACAAAAGTGACACACATGACAATGCATGAAATTGGAACTAATCCCCTGCGTGTCTAACAGGTAATCACACATGTGTTCACGTGTGGCTGACATGCATGTAAATGTGTGAAAATAAGTGTTTTAACAAGACATGAAAAAGTGTGGTAAAACAAGTTTCAACCTATGACAAGAAGTGTGGCAAAGCGTGGCAAATTTTCAAGTTTTTTTAACCAGCTTTACAGCTAAGCCATTGCATTATGCAAGGAGGCCCTCCTTTGGAAGTGTGTGAAAGTTAATATATGTTCTATGGATATGTAGACATACAGACACAGTCATTGCCACATCATAAGTATTATGCAAGGTTTTGTCAAAAATTTTGGTTTTTCTTTCAAGTTGTAAAAGCAAAATGTGTTTAAATAGGAAGGTTACAATTTAAGTGTCACTTTCCTTGTTCAAATGTTTTATGACTCGAGTTGTATAACACTCAATTTTGTTGTGTTCATCCAATAATATTAAACTTACTTGAAAACTGTTACTGAAAAAGTTTTGCCTCTGGAAGAACATGATAAAATGCAAGGACATGAAGTTTTATACATGTAAACCCTAAATCTACTTCTTAAAAACAAATATAATGCAGGAAAATTAGAATGTCTTGTTGAAAACCGGCAATACATGTTTTTTTGTAAGAGGACTGCCTGGGAAAATTTCAAGAGGGACAAATACATTTTATTATGTTAATTGGTTTTATTGGTCATGATAAAACTACTTTATCACAGCATACATGTCATGAAACTTCCTTTGGTTGTACATAGATGATTTTAAAAATATTCTTGAAATTTAAGTATCAAAAACATAATTTTTGCATAACTTTTAAAACACTTCTTGAGACAATTAAATTTAGCTTCCCCCAAGCCTTCACACTTGCTTTTCGACATGACAATTTACCTTACATTGTTACGATGGATCAATACAACATTTTTGAGGATGGGTATCATACTTTAGTTGGCAGAATCAAAGAAAGTGTGTTACTTTGTTAAGGTGGTAACAACTTGAATACTGCAGGAAAGATATGATATCCTCTAAATGATTACCAGCAATATGATTATGCGGTGGGGAAGAGAAGGATCATTCTATGTATGACAAAATTATTACAATTAATCATTAATCAGTTTTTTTAATTTAAATTTATATTCATCACAGGATGATTCTAACTGTTTTATCTTTAGGCTATCTTTAAGCATACATTTTTGACTAGAACTAGACTAGAACGCATAAAAATGAATGGTGTAAATGCAAAAGCAGTTTGATACCAAATTATTTATCATATTTCTTTTCTCAAATTACTCTTCAGTAGATGCAAATATCTGCTCCTGTAAGACAAAATCGTACACCAAATTTGAAAGCTTGACTTTCGTCAAATAATATTTTTTTAATACTGAACAATTAGAGAAAGTTACTGGTTTACATGGTCTCTTAAAGAGATGATTATATTTCATATCTTTATTTGATTCCAGTGTAAAAGGAAGGGAAGTGGCAGAAAATTTGCACAACAGAAAAATCGGTATGTTGAATTGTTTTGGTAATCCTGATGAAAGCCATCTTGAGAAAAATTAATAGAATTTATCCGAAAATTGAATCTTTAAGTTAGGCCTACTTAGCAGGCTAGAGTTATCGAGTTATTTCTTAACATTTCAGGTGTTTGTTCTCAAAATATCTTACTCTTTACTCAAAAAGTTCAAAGCGTTCCTCAAAATATTATAAATTGTCCTAAAATTTTTTTAAGTATCTTTCCTGAAAAATATGCAACATTTTCCCAGAAACTTTCAGGTTTTCCTCAAAATTTATAATTCTCAAAGTATTTCCTCAAAACTTCCTGACTTTTCCCTTAAGATTTCATTTCTTTTGTGTGTAGATGATGGAAGGTAAACTGGGATTTTATTGATGGTCCCCACTCCCCCTTCCTTCAAAAAAGTCTAGCTAAGTCACTGCCTGATTCACTGGGTAACTCAATTGTGTTTCAACGAGATTAGTGTAATCCTGCTTTCTTTAAATAAAACTCACTTTACACCTCTCCACTGTCAGAGATCACAACAATCCAGTAGGTAGTGCATAATAAGGCAAAGAAAGCCAAGCAGGAAGTCACAACAAAAGCCTCTGTGGAGATCACTTTAGTAAAATTAAGTGAACCTATACTATAGGTACATGTACAGCTTGCACAGAGCAGTGTTTATCTTAATTGACTACCAAAGTTAAATAAATTCACAGTGTGGTTGGCACAAATATCTGTTTTAAGTGCATATTTATTTCCTAGGAAGAATTGTGTAATACCAAATTTTGAAAGCTTGACTTTCCTCATATATTTTTTTTTTACAAAATACATATATCATTTTTTTGAATGAAAAAACCTTTAATAATTAAAAAAACTTTAAAGCCAAAAACTTGTGCCAACACATGGAAATACGTGTAAAACCCTGAAAACCTGTGTCAGAACAATAAAAGAGTTCTGTGAAAAGGTGTGTCAATGCATGTCTTAATCCTATCAAAGTTAAATAAAATCACAGGATGAAGCGGTTGGCACAAATAAGTGTTTTAAGTTCATATCTATTTCCTTGGAAGAATTGTGTAATACCAAATTGTGAAAGCTTGACTTTCCTCATATTATATCTTTTACAAAATACATATATTATGTTCTTGAATGAAAATACCTATAATACTTCATAAACTTTTAAGCCCAAAGCCTGTGCCAACACATGGAAATACGTGTAAAACCCTGAAAACTTGTGTCAGAACAATGAAAGAGTTCTGTGAAAAAGTGTGTCAATGCATGTCTTAATCCTATCAAACTTAAATAAATTCACAGGATCAAGTGGTTGGCACAAATATCTGTTTTAAATTCATATCTCTTTCCTAGGAAGAATTGTGTAATACTAATTTTTGAAAGCTCGACTTTCCTCGTATGTCTTTTACAAAATACATATATTGATGTTCTTGAATGAAAATACCTATAATAAGGCTTTATAAACTTCTCAGCCCAAAACATGTGCCAACACATGGAAATACGTGTAAACCCCTGAAAACCTGTGTCAGAACAATGAAAGAGTTATGTGAAAAAGTGTGTTAATGCGTGTCTTAATCCTATCAAAGTTAAATAAATTCGCTGTGTGGTTGGCACAAATATCTGTTTTAAGTGCATATCTATTTCCTAGGAAGAATTGTGTAATACCAAATTTTGAAAGCTCGACTTTCCTCATATCATGTCTTTTACAAAATACATATATTATGTTTTTAAATGAAAATACCTATAATACTTCATAAACTTTTAAGCCAAAAACCTGTGCCAACACATGGAAATACGTGTAAAACCCTGACAACCTGTGTCAGAACAATAAAAGAGTTCTGTGAAAAAGTATGTCAATGCATGTCTTAATCCTATCAAAGTTAAATAAAATCACAGGATGAAGCGGTTGGCACAAATATCTGTTTTAAGTTCATATCTATTTCCTTGAAAGAATTGTGTAATACCAAATTGTGAAAGCTTGACTTTCCTCATATTATATCTTTTACAAAATACATATATTATGTTCTTAAATGAAAATACCTATAATACTTCATAAACTTTTAAGCCAAAAGCCTGTGCCAACACATGGAAATACGTGTAAAACCCTGAAAACTTGTGTCAGAACAATGAAAGAGTTCTGTGAAAAAGTGTGTCAATGCATGTCTTAATCCTATCAAAGTTAAATAAATTCACAGGATCAAGTGGTTGGCACAAATATCTGTTTTAAATTCATATCTCTTTCCTAGGAAGAATTGTGTAATACTAATTTTTGAAAGCTCGACTTTCCTCGTATGTCTTTTACAAAATACATATATTGATGTTCTTGAATGAAAATACCTATAATAAGGCTTTATAAACTTTTCAGCCCAAAACATGTGCCAACACATGGAAATACGTGTAAACCCCTGAAAACCTGTGTCAGAACAATGAAAGAGTTATGTGAAAAAGTGTGTCAATGCGTGTCTTAACCCTATCAAAGTTGAATAAATTCGCTGTGTGGTTGGCACAAATATCTGTTTTAAGTCCATATCTATTTCCTAGGAAGAATTGTGTAATACCAAGTTTTGAAAGCTCGACTTTCCTCATATCATGTCTTTTACAAAATACATATATTATGTTTTTAAATGAAAATACTTATAATACTTTATAAACTTTTAAGTCAAAAACCTGTGCCAACATATGGAAATACATGTAAAACCCTGTAAACCTGTGTCAGAACAATGAAAGAGTTCTGTGAAAAAGTATGTCAATGCATGTCTTAATCCTATCAAATCTAAATAAATTCACAGGATCAAGTGGTTGGCACAAATATCTGTTTTAGCTTCATATCTCTTTCCTAGAAAGAATTGTGTAATACTAAATTTTGAAAGCTTGACTTTCATCATATGTCTTTTACAAAATACATATATTATTTTTTTGAATGAAAATACCTATAATACTTTATAAACTTTTAAGCCAAAAGCCTGTGCCAACACATGGAAATATGTGTAAGACCCTGAAAACCTGTGTCAGAACAATGAAAGAGTTCTGTAAAAAAGTATTTCAATGCATGTTTTAATTCTATAAGAGTTTATTAAATTCACAGGATGAAGGGGTTGGCACAAATATCTGTTTTAAGTTCATATCTATTTCCTTGAAAGAATTGTGTAATACCAAATTGTGAAAGCTTGACTTTCCTCATATTATGTCTTTTACAAAATGCATATATTATGAAAGAGTTCTGTAAAAAAGTATGTCAAATGTTTTAACTTCTATCAAACTTAAAGAAATTCACAGGATCAAGTGGTTGGTACAAATATCTGTTTTAAGTTCATATCTATTTGAATGAAAACACCTATAAAACTTTATAAACTTTTAGGCCAAAATCATGTGCCAAGACATGGAAAAAGTCCACCCCTGAAAACCTGTTCTGACCCACATCCCACCCCACCTTACATACAATTCTACCCTGTCCCAAATGAAATCCCACCCTCAACTACTTTATCATCATGTAATCGTCTACCCCACATTTCACTTATTGTTTATATTTCACCAACCCCTAATTTAAAATTCTTTAGAAGCAAGGAAAGTTTTATTTGCTTCTTTATTTATGGCAAGACAAAAATTTTGATTCATATTCATATCATGTCCATATCATAACAAAACTAGAAATATGAAGTTAGTAAGTCTTTTTGATCTCAGGTCAAATATTTTTGAAATCAAATAGTTCAGGTCAAACATTTCTGTTTTATTCAAATAACCTAATTAATATGCACACTACACCTCACCAATAAGTGTGAACAATGCTCTCCACATATATTATATGATCATGATTAAGTATACATGTTGTATTTACTCAACTTACTGTTATATAGGTACTATTGGTAATGTTATCCATTTTTAGCACAACTATTCGAAGCTTAGTAGAGCTATTCTACTACCCCTGGTGTCAACGGCGGTGTTGGCGTCAGCGTCTGGTAAAGTTTTGGTTACAGTTTAAGCAAAATCATCATACCCACTTTAACTCAAGAGATACCACAGATACAACTATTTTCATTGCTATGCAAATAAGCTAATTAGTATGTACACATAACCCCACCAATCATGCTCAACTGAACAGTACCAATGCCCTCTACCACTGTACCAAGTTATCATCTCAGGTCAATTATTATGTATGAAAGTCTGTTATGTAAATAACCTAATTAATATGCACATTACACCTCACCATAGACAATACTCTTCACATATATAATCATTTGTGTAAACAAAATCCCACTCCCGCTTTAATTTAAGACATATCATAGATACAAATATTTGTATTGTTATGCAAATAAGCTAATTATTATTCACACACAACCCCCAATCATGCTCATTTGAACAGTACCCATGTCCTCTACCTCCATGCCAAGTCACATGAATGTACACCATTCATAAGTTATAAAAACTTTAACCAAAAACTTTTACCCATAAACCTTAACCAAAACTTTAATCTGACATATTTTATATTGTTATGCAAATAAGCTAATTATTATGCACTCACGTTACCCCCAATCATGCTTATTTGAACAGTACCCATGTCCTCTACACCTGTGCCAAGCTACATGAATGTACACTGTTCATAACTTAAGTTCTTCGCTCATGTTAAACATTTTATACGAAAGTCTATTTTTATGCAAATGACCTAATTAATATGCACACTTCACTCACCATTAAGTGTAGACAATGCTCTTCACATATATAATCATTTGGGCAAACAAAATTTCTACATCCACTTTAATTTAAGAGATATCATAGATAGAAATATTTTTTTTGGTTATGCAAATAAGCTAACTGGGTATGTGCACACAACCCATAATTATGCTCACTTGAAAAGTACCCCTACGCCAAGTTACATGAACGTACACCATTCATAACTTAAGTTATAAAAACTTTAACCTGAAACTTTAACCAAAAACTTTAAGCAAAACTTTAACATGACAGCAATTTTCATTGTTATGCAAATCAGAAATTATTATGTCCACACAACCCCTAAATCATGCACATTTGATCAGTACCCATGTCCTCTACCCCTATACCAAGTCACATTAATGTACATCATTCCTAACTTAAATTATGAAAACTTTAACCAAAACTTTAACCAAAACTCTAACCGGACGCCGACGCCAATGTCAGGTGTAGTAGAATAGCTCTACTATTTTTCAAATAGTCGAGCTAAAAATAAAAGAAAATTGACATAAGATTTCTCAAAAAGTGAAGGAGATTTCCCGATTGGAAGCAACATTTGATGCAAACTTAATTTACCAGTGCAATCTCCCTGCTTGTAACTAGGAAAACTGTTAGGTTGCCCCCTCCTTCCTAACAGGTGACCCTTCCAACGCCTCTGCTAGGAACCCTACCTTTGTTTATGTCAGAACAACTTAAGCGATTAACAACATTTTCCAGTCTTCTCTGTTCTACAGCTCTATATTGCTGAATGGCCAAAAAATGCCAAATAACAGCTCCTTGGTTGAAGATAAATGTCATTCTCTACATAGAGTAGAGTTCATTTTTACATTTATTCAGGCTTTTAAAGTGTGAGGGAGTCAGCACTGATCTGAGAGAAATTGTGGCAGAGCATTGAAAACAGTGGATTTACTTACTGAAGTAGAGAGGTACTCACATTCT
The DNA here is from genome assembly GCA_020152595.1 of Chiridota heheva. Taxonomy (NCBI): domain Eukaryota; kingdom Metazoa; phylum Echinodermata; class Holothuroidea; order Apodida; family Chiridotidae; genus Chiridota; species Chiridota heheva. The sequence goes on along the minus strand of JAIGNY010002809.1, from coordinate 383,563 downwards.
GATGTCAAAAATTTACACAAACTAGTTTTATTCGATTGAATAATGTGTAAATTTTAAGCCAAATTTGGTAGAGTGTGCTCATGATTTTCCAATCAAGTTTAAAACAATCTTGTGTATATTGTCCTAGGCGTCCTTAGACCATAATGAACGAACTACAATCATAGCTAAGAGTCAGGCTCAGCAGAAAACACAACTGATTTTATGTAATTAAGAATGAAGTTTGATCATGATGTATACTTCAAACAAAAATAGTTGACAACAACTTTAAATAAAGATTTCCTGCTCACCGATTCATAACTCAATTGTTTCATTTCAATAATATTAAAGAACAACTTATGACTGGAATTCATCACATAAATAAATCCCTGCATCAAGCAAATGGTCAGCACTGCATAACATTTGCCCAATAACCAAATAAAGCCAATAAAACCACCAAATTATCACCACTAAGTTTTTCCCCTTCAGCATACCATGCATCTTGAATATAAAACTATCTGTTTTGATCATATTCCATTGAAGAAATGTTTGTATCAGTCTTGAGCTGACATACACTTAAGATGGGCAATAATTCAGCTTTTTAAATTCATATCTGCTTGTAATTCTTTGACTTTCCAGTAAATTCTTGCATGTTTCTGCTAATCCTCATGTGACACATGGTAACAGATTGAAGTTGACCATAGAGTTCTCATGGGTTGATATTCAGCATTTTCGCTTTTCTTAAAAAGAATGTAAATACGTGAAATGGTTTGCCTGAGTGAGTGTTCAGCTCCAATTCTGTTCACAATTTCAACGTCAACATTAATAAATGACTTTTTTAACTCTAGGCTTGATTTTTTTCTTCTGTATTGACCATTTGTGTTGGTGGTGTTAGTTTGAGCTTTTCATGGGGTGACTAACCCCTCTTAGCCTGTCACCTTGTTATGTTATGTATCATTAATGTGAACTTCAGTTGTATCCACCACATACTAGTTGAAATCTAAAGCCAAAATAATCTTAAAGGTAAATATTATTACCAGATTTAAAAGTATAGACACAGAGATTGTATATTAATCCGAAAGAGCTTTAAATTCTAAACACAATCAGAATGAACATACCATATTTTCTGATTTATGGGTAATCAAAGTTTGAGGAATTTTTATTCTAAGTAGAAGTTGCAGTTCCTGAAAGTTCCAAATCTTTACTAGAATTTGTTAAATTTCTGTCCTAAATTTCAGTTACTCAAAATCATTAGACTTTCTTTTTGCTGAATTTTGATTGAGGGATTGATGGAGATTCCAAACCTCAAACTATTGGTCATTTTTCACAGCTTCCATTCAAAGAATGTTGATGAAGAATTAAAAAAACAATAAGTTAACATAAGAAAAATTACAAAATGAAATACAAATTTGCATAATCTATAATGATAAGGCCTAAACATTCAGTGGTGTTAATTTCTAATATTTTGATCAATCTTTTTGCTTTTTTCATGATTTGTATCATATTATCATAAGCAATAAATTCCCAATGCTGTAAAATGGCTGATTATTAAAGTATTTTGAAGTGAGTTATTGCTATTTTTATGGTTTGTATTATATTATCATATAAGCTTAATGGGGGTCCCTATAAATTCCCAATGCTGTAAAATGTCTGATTTTTAATGTGTTTTTTAGTGAGTTATTGCTATTTTCATGGTTTGTATCATATTATCATATAAGCTTAATGGGGGTCCCTATAAATTCCCAATGCTGTAAAATGGCTGGTTTTTAATGTATTTTGAAGTGAGTTATTGCTAATTTCATGGTTTGTATTATATTATCATATACTATTAATGGGGTCCCTATAAATTCTCAATGCTGTAAAATGGCTGATTCTTTATGTATTTTGAAGTCAGTTATTGCTATTTTCATGGTTTGTATCATATTGTCATCAGCTTAATGGGGCTTCCTATAAATTCCCAAAGCTATAAAATGGCTGACTTTCAATGTATTTTGTAGTCAGTTATTGCTATTTTCATGGTTTGTATCATACTGTCATGTAAGCTTAATGGGGTCCCTATGAATTCCCAATGCTGTCAAATGGCTGATTTTGAAGTGAGTTATTGCTATTATTATGGTGTACATGTATCATATTGTCATATAGGCTTAATGGGGTCCCTATAAATTCCCAATGCTGTAAAATGACTGATTTTTAATGTATTTTGAAATGAGTTATTGCTATTTTCATGATTTGTATCATATTGTCATCAACTTAATGGGGCTCCCTATATATTCCCAAAGCTGTAAAATGGCTGATTTTCAATGTATCTTGTAGTCACTTATTGCAATTTTCATTTTTTGTATCATATTGTCATGAGCTTAATGGGAGTCCCTATAAATTCTCAATGCTGTCAAATGGCTGATGATTTAGTGCTATTAATATGGTGTATGTGTATCATATTATCATATAAGCTTAATGGGGTCCCTATAAATTCTCAATGCTGTAAAATGGCTGATTTTTAATGTATTTTGAAGTAAGTTATTGCTATTTTCATGGTTTGTATCATATTGTCATATAGGCTTAATGGGGTCCCTATAAATTCCCAATGCTGTAAAATGGCTGATTTTAATGTATTTTAAAGTGAGTTGCTATTTTCATGATTTGTATCATATTGTCATCAACTTAAAGGGGGGTCCCTATAAATTCCCAAAGCTGTAAAATGGCTGATTTTCAATGTAATTTGAAGTCAGTTATTGCTATTTTCATGGTTTTATAACATTGTATTCAACTTAAAAGGCTTGGTGAGGCTTAACAGCACCATAAGAGCAAAGGTCAACCTATGTCAAAGAGATAAATTAATGTCAGAGGTGAAAAAAGGTTAGATATAATTGAAGTGATGGGGAGGAAAAGGATTTGTGGGGGCGTTTTTGCAGAAGAGATCAGCAATGGAGATTCCATCATATTGAAAAATCATAACAACATACAGGCTTCATCACAGAAAACAAGCAAGGTAAAATTGAATACTGTTTAATGTTTGGTTTGTTGATGTTTAACTGCAGTTATACAATTAACAGTTTAACAATTATGACCTTGGTCACAACTTCACTTCACTAATATCTCTTTGCTTGTTAACTGTATTGTTGATTTAATTTGCTATTTTCTTTTTAACAAATTGAATTAAGATAAAGGATGTAGTAATTGCATGCTAACATTTTGCCCTTGTTCTATTTTCTTTGATGCAGATGCCTTTGCTTAAGGCTGTACACCCACTCCCAATGAAGAAAAACCACTAAACCGCTATATTCTCTGTTAGTTAATTGAAACACACATCAACACCACCCACACATCCTTGCCATTGCCTACATAGATGCTACACTAATAAACTTTCCATGTTTACAAAACATAGGAATGTACTAAAACTTCAATAAATTTTCATGTTTTAAAACACATGGCAATGAAACTGTTGAAATAAGGAATGACTTTAGATTTCATATATATATATATATATATATATATATATATATATATATATATATATATATATATATATATATATATATATATATATATATATATATATATATATATATATATATATATATATATATATATATAATATATATATATATATATATATATATAGAGAGAGAGAGAGAGAGAGAGAGAGAGAGAGAGAGAGAAAGAGAGAGAAGAGAGGGGAGAGAGAGACAGATATATCCCCTTCCCCTGGGCCTATTTCCCACCCCTCCCCTGGGCCTCTTTTAACCTACTAATTGGTACCAAGATTGGAAACCACTTGGTGAAATTTGGAGACCAGTGATGGTAAAATCCGATGACTGGTCTCCCAAAAACTTGATGCTCAACTTTTAAGTCTCATACGGTTGTGAGATGAAGATCCTCTACATTGGATGGAAATTTAAGCTCTCACTCAACTTTTTCAGTTTTTTACAGCTGCAGACAGGGATGTAAATACCGGGACGTGTGTGTGTGGAGGGGGTGGGGTATTACACCCCCAGTTTTCAATGTTTGGCAGTAAAAGCATGATATTGGTCAGTAAATAAAATAAAAATGGTCAGTAATTTTCCTTTCCATATATACAAAGGACAACTTTTTACCGACTGCGTAGAATTCAATAAAATTGAAAATTGTCCAAATCTAGTCGGCAAATCTTATAATTTTATACCCTAGTCAAAATGGTCCACTGTCGCCATTGGCTGCAGATAACAGATTTAACTGTTTGTATCACCTTATCGTGAGCTTAGTTAAGCCAAGTTTTACAAATAAACCATAACCAGTTCATTGGATTTCTTGCTCCGTTCCATGATCATGTCCAACACCCCTGGCTTTTAATGAAAAAACCTATAATGTTAAGTCTGGTATCTCTGTAATAAAATGTTTCAATAAAGAAAGCTTTATTCCTGTTCTCTTCTGCAACACATGTGTCACCTTTGCATTAATAGGTTCAGAATACTCATGCTTGATATTGTTCAAATTTTGCTAAAATTGCAAACTGGAAATCATATGAATAAGTAACTAATTTCCCAATGTTTAAAAAACCAGTGAAAATTCCTAAAGGAGACCCCCCCCCCCACTCCCCCATTCAATATTGGTTAAAATATGATCACCTCCTTCAATTACTGCAAATAAAAATTACTGTTTCTACAACATTGAATAGGAAGGGGGGAGATAGCATCTGGTAATGAGGTTTTGAAAAACAAAATAAAGTTTACCTTAGGATATCTTTGTGCCAAAATATTATCTGATTTACAATTATGACAATAAACACCATAACATTTGTATCCCCACATATGAAAAAGAAAATGCTCTGCAATGACTGTGCTGGAAAACGGAGGAATTCTGAGGTGTTGCAAGAAAATTTGACCAAGATTGCAGCTTACAAAACTTTCCAATAAATCTTATTAAAACTTGAGAATTTACTTTATATTTTTACGTAGATCAAAATATGTTTTAATTAAAATCTATAACCTCACCACTTCGTGATCTACGGTCATGGCACGACCGATTCAACATGCACTTTTCAAAAAATTATTTTACTTTGTCACAGCAGTGATTCTGGTATCATTTGAAAGAGCTCCAAACTTCTTTCAAAAAATTGTAACTTTTTGATGGGGTTTCTGTTGAAGATTTTTGAAATAAAAAAAAAAAAAAAATGCTTAAAGTTTACCAATAAAACAATTTTTCAAAAGCTTTCTTGCCATACTTCCAGACGTTGTTTGCCTAAAAACCGTGAGGAACATACAAAGACATCAATGTATCCAAATCCAGTCGAATTTTGACTGCCCCTATCACCAATATCTTTTTATGGCAAAAGATGTGAAAAATACACAATTTTTAACCTTTTTGAGACCAAAATTTGGCAACAATCGTAGCTTCTGTTCGCGAGATAACTTCTATATGCCAAATATACCGTAAGAAAGGCCATTTCACCTATTTTCAATTGAAAACACAAAGGGCAACTACCCCTTCTTTGTTCATAGGGCAATTTAAGTACTAAAAGATATCACACACTAAGATATACGCAGTCTAGTGCAGCGGTTAGCCCTTGGGATGTTCACGTAAATGACCCGGGTTCGAACACCAAGCTGGATGCTCAGCTTTCTTTTTCTGCAATTCATTACAGCTGTGATTATTAATTGTTTATTTTCATTGTTTTTGCATGTTTTGTTTTGAGAAAGTAATTTGAGACTAGTATCATTGGAAAGGAAATTTCAGAAACAATTTAAATATGTTAAAAAATCCTCCATTTTCATTATTCACAAGAAATGATTTGCAAAATTTGTATCAACTGTCATGTCAGTACATATTATGAACTATTTGTTCCCTGATATTTATAAGCCACACCCACCATGCAGATCAATAAAAATTTGACAACATTAGCATTTGCACCATAATTAAAATTTTTATAAAAGCAAGTATGATGCAAAAATGGTTGCTCATTTATCCTATTTCAAGACTTTTTCAACAAGCCCCGCCTACTCATTAATATTCATGACATTTCTACCACAACATTAGAACATATGTACAAACCATGATTCATTTGTGTACGACATGGCATAAATCCAATATACCGTTCATGAGATACAGTATGGTGTTTACATCATTTAGCACTTTCACATTAAGTCACGTCTACCATGCATATTAACGACATCTGTTGATAACATAAGCATGTATACAATAACCAACAATACTATTATGCCCAATATAACACAAAACTGACATGTACAGTTGTTCATTTATCACTTCAAAATTTCACTTTAAGACCCGCCCACTTATCAATATGCACGAAATCACCACCACAAACATTAGAGCACATCTGCAGACCATGAGTTTATCTGTGTACCACACATGACGTGAACCCAGTTAATACATTTTGAGATATCATGTTTACTTGTGCTTTTTGTTTACAAAATTATATTAAGTCTCGCTCACTGTATGCACATTAATGAAAGTCAATGTTTTTATACAATGAAAATAATGCATACTAATTAGCTAACATCATTATTAAAACAAAGATGAAACTAAACAGACATGTGAATGTCAAATTAAGAGCATTTTAAGATTTTTATATACAGCTTCGCCTACTCATTAATATGCATGATATCACCACCACAAACAATCGATCATCTTCAGATCATGGGCTATCTGTGTACTACATAATACATTAATCCAGTTTATCCTTCTTTAAATACCGCATTTACAAGCTCTTTTCGGCATAATCATATTAATCCCCACCCACTATGCATATTAATGAAATTCAATGTTTTTACATCTCATGAACTTGTACACACCAGCTAACATCAAAAACATACCACATATGAAACAAAACGGATGTGGTTGTTAAAAAATGAACATTTCAAGGTTTTTACTTTAAGTCCCACCCACTCATTAATATGCACCCTACCTAAACCCTACCCTCCCTGACCCCCTCTCCTTCAATACCACCTAAACCTACCCTTATCACCTCCCAAAACAAGACCGTTAAGAATTTAAGAAAATGCACATAACGAGTGCATAATACAAGGGCTAGAATAAACTTATAGCCTACTTAGGTCAGAGAATAGGAATTTTTTACAGGAGACAACAATGATTACTACTGGTCTTAATAAGCAGATAAGAGATAGTTCTTTAAACAGGATTTAAAAGGGGTCAATGAAGCAGATTTTTTTTATATCTGAGGGAAGCGACTTTCAAATCTTAACACCAACATGCTGAACATATATCTGTGAGGAAGTTAGCTTTAGATAAGGTAAACAAAGGTTTAAGTTATGTCTAGTGGAGTACCTACATTAAAAAAAAATGGCCCTTAGACCCCTCCAACCCGACACCCTCGATTTTCTCAAAATCAGGGGTAATCCACACCATTTGACCTGAGAGACTCTTCACAATTCAATGATTAGCAACCAGCTATTGTTAGACCATACACAACACAGGAGTAATCTATACCTTCTTAACTGACAGTGTCTTCATAGTCTATTCACAGTTCATTTGTTAGCAACCAGCTACTGTTACATAGTACACAATAGGTCATTCATCTGGGATTCAAGCCACATAACTGTTGTTCAGTCAAGCGAATCATCTTAGTCTTTGGCTGACTGGAGCCCAAATATAAATTACATGCTTGGGAGGACTTTGTGCAAAATCCATGAATGATTGATGGACCATTCCCCCTAAAGATGGTTATTTCCTCATGTACGTAAAAATTAGAGAGCGTGAAGAAATCTGAAAATGTGTTAGGTAGTATAATATTGAGAGAACAATAAATAAAAATAAGTTTTTGGTAAGTAGCAATGTCAATAAACAAAAACAATGGTTTTGGAATGGGCATTAAGAATTGTTTTAGATACTGTAGGAGAGCAATCTTTTCTCTTTATGTCCCTTTAACCATACAGTTTTTAAGTGTTTTCAGTGATTACTCCTCCTAGTGATATACTTATTCATTCATGAAATTAACAATTTTATTTGGAATGGGCATTACTGAAGCCAATTCCCCACTTTCTCCCTTTGTTAATGTTTTTCACTTTTTTAGATAATTCTGTTACATCTGTTTGTGATTTGGAGATTTTGAGTTAAAACATGATTTAAAGTGTTGAATTTAATTTGTGTTTGCTGTTTTTGTTATTAAGTGAAATATTCCATGTAGCTCCCCACCTAGCCTCCATCCTGAAATGTATCTTTCTTTTGAAGTATGTGGAGCTTTTGTATGTGAGTTAGATAGGCATGTCCCCAAACAATGTTGCAATAATTCAAGTTGAGAAAAACTATCGTATTGTATAGAGTAAGTAGGATGTAGCTTGGTAGGAATTAAAGTTTATTGATTATACTGACAGCTTTAGAGACTTTGCTGCTAACAGCAGCAACATGGGGCACCCATGACAAATTATTATCTATGACTCCCCACACCAAGAAATTTAGCTTTGGTTGAGGAAATAAAATGGTTACCAACGTTGGTCACTAAACAATGTGAATATTTTTATGACAGGATAAAAGAGTATAGTAATGGACTTTTTGGTTTTAAGATAAAGCTTTTTATAATTGAACCAATTAAGAATCTTAGGCATTTCAGAATTAACATTATCAATCAGGAAATCCAAGACTTTGTTGCTATAGTGAATATTTGTGTCGGCTGCATACAGGGTGAAAAAAGCTTATTACTAACTGTAGGAAGATTATTTATGTACAAAAGAAAAAAGTAATGGCCAAGTATAGATCCCTGAGGAACACCAGAAATAATATTTTGGTAAGAAGACTTAAAACCATTAAGAGAAACATATTGCTTTCTGTTTAAAAGGTAGCTAGCTATCTAACAGGTGACATGTACCAAAATGCAAAAATATCGAACTAGAGTAGTGTTTTATTTATAATAGTTTTGGAAACAGCCATTTTTAGAAATAAAAACAACCGAGGACGTCATCGATTGTGTGTGTGTCATCAATTTGAAAGTGTGGTGGGTCTTAACAGGTTCATACACCTATACATACACACACATGCCATCATGTAAAATTGAGCAATTTTGACCTAATTTTGCCTAAAATGTGCATATTTATGTCGATATTTTCTTTATTTTGACTTTTTCATTAAAAAGTTTTGTCTTAGCACTCATATAAACCAAACTTGTAGTAATAGAAAACAGAAGAAAAGTTGTGAAAATTAATTTCGAAAAAAAACAAAAAAAGATTTAAAAAAAATTGCAGTCGCGTTTTGGACTTCTGGCTGGGACTCTAGGAGTTAAGAGTATGGTATGGACAGGGGTGGACCTAAAAATCTACTGGTCCCAGTAAAGTAACCAGTGCCTCAGACTGACCTTACCCTGGCACTGAGGACCTGGGGCAGTGTGCTGTTAAGGTGGGCAGTTCTGGCTAGTGGAGCCCCTGGTGTTATGGTGGGAATTTTGGATGCATATTTGATCGATTTTTGTACACTTGGGACCAGTGCCTCGGGCCCAGCGGCATACTGGTTCAGGACTGGGGGATCTATGGGTCAGTCTGTCCCTGGGTATGGATCTATACATTTGAAAATCACTGTTTGTAAGTTCACCTGCATGGAACTTTTTTTCTTGATATCCTCACTGTTTAGAAATCTAAGCAAGTCACAGATCAATTCTCGGTATGTCATGATTAATTAAGTTTAATCAAAGCTTTGAGAAGTAGCCATTTGACATGGTGCATGATTTATAACAATCAGTTTTTTTTCTTCAGAAAATGATATTTTCTTTCCTACCTTTTAAGTTATAATGATAACTAATTTCAGTGCTTCATCTGCAAAGGGCAGAATCATTGGCTACCACTTTGAATCATAACTAGCCATTTATTCAAGCAGTTTTACCCATAACCCTATTTTTTGTTGAACCCTCTTGGCTATGCCACTCATAGGAACAGCTATGATGTATGACACCCTGATGCCTGGTGCCATTCACATCACTTTCACTTTGTATGCTGCATGCAATGATCCTTTTAAAAGGGTGAACACGCAAAACACATGTTTGATAGTGGGAACTAATTCTGTACAATTACTCTTTATTTCTAGTGATCCTCTGCGTGCATCATCTAGAAAATCAATATTGGCAGTAATTGGCACAAATAACATTAACTATAATTAGCTCTTTCCAAAATAGATATATTGTTTCCAATTTTCATTCATTTCTTTTGACATGATTCTCTTTCTGACAAATTACTGTAGGCCATAGGTGAAGGAACCGGAAACCGCAGAGAGGGAGGAGGGGAGGGGCACCCAATGTTGCAGTGACCTACATGGTGCCCCCTCTACTTAGCCAATATTTCACCATTTAACTAGTGTTGTAGCATATCTTTGTGCCACCCAATGAAGAACATGTTCCTACGCCTCTTCTGTAAGCGAGAAGCAAGATTGGTCGGTTGAGGTGTACTTCATCTAAACCTTCTTCATATTACCTACAAATTGCATCAAATTTGATCTATATAATATGTATTAAATACTATGGTTACTGATGCCATTTCTCTCTTTAAAATCCAACCTACATAAGCAAACTATAAATACCTCCACACTATTTTATTTCTCTTTATCTTTCAGACCAACCAAAATAGTCTCTGGCGATAATCAGACTGATAGAATATATCTACTAATCACCCTTTTTGATACATTAGTCAGATGACCTGGTTGAAAATTTCAAAATGTGGGACACAGAATAATTACTATACATTTCTAAAACCCATACTTGTGAGCAAAGAAAGATTTTGATAATGCTTGCCATTTGACAGTGTATTCCTTGTTTGTTAGAAACCAGACAAAGCTGTCCATCAATGAAACAGAAAAATTAGCACCAAGATGATACTTTCATGGTGGGTTTTGACATTTACAACAACCAGTAGGTAAGACAATCTATGTATGCACTTCTTCCACTTTAATCCCTGTCCTCTCTCATGATATGTTGTGAAGGGAAATGAAGATGGAAAAAAAAAAAAAAAAAGGTTCACAGCACTGAATAAATCTTATCAAACAAAATTTGTGAAGTACATTTGAATTGGTAGTTTGGAATTACAATTTCATAATTATCCCCGATTCGATCACCTATCTTACAAAATATATTTGTGAAATGCTTTTGTCTTTTGGAATGATTAGAAAGGCGAAGCACAAACAGACTGCTAAATTATTTTGATGAGACTCATTATGATGTACAATAAATGTATCAGTGTATCTGCTTTGAACATTCTTGGAAAATAAAAATGTCAATAAAATATCAATAAGACAACAAATCTACAAAATGTGATGTTGTTGGTTAATTTTCCAGAATGTACTGCTGCAAAATAAGTTACAATAAAACAAATTAGCATAGGGAAAAATATGATATATCACATTAAAAAAGAAAGGAAAAAATGTTTGTATATAAAGTGCAATTTGAACAATAACCACAGCAGAAGATAACAAATTAGCTCCAATGGACCAATCAAAAGGTTCACTGCAGTTCAGAGAAAAAAAAAAAAAAAACAAGCACACAAGACCAGAACAAAAAGGAAAAGGAAACTTTGAAGGCAGAAACAGAAAGCTAAAAACCAGAACCAAAAGGTTTTGTGGTTCCGATGATTTTTCAAGTTTCATATGCTGATTGATTTGCAAATTTTGTATGACTGCATGTCATTAACATATCATGAAACATTTTTTCATGATATTTATTGATAAGCCACACCCACCATGCAGATCAATAAAATTGTTGGCATGTGCACAATAACATTATCATAGCAAATATGATGCAAAAACTATAGCTCATTTATCAAATTTCAAGAATTTGTCAGTAAGCCCCACCTACTCATTAATATTCATGACATCACTACCACAATAGTTTAACATATGTACGAACTATAATCATCTGTGTACCACATATGACATAAGCCTAATATACCATTCATGAGACATGGCCCAAAATAAGCAATGAATATCACGAAACTGGAGTAGGGGCCTAATAATAAGTCTTTAAATAATACAGAAGGCTGAAAAATAATAATCCACAGTTGGAATGCACTTTAAAACAGATGCACAAATAAAATATCAGCAAGAACATTTCCTACAAGTTTGCTATATCTTGTGCATTTTGAAATGTTTTTAACACTCATGACCACGCCATACAAATTTCAAAAGTAGAAGAAACATTCCAACCAGCCTGATTCCAATTGTAATGTGATTTTAAGCAAGCTATAAAAGGCTAAATCCATTCATCCGAGCCATTAGGTGCTTACCCCTGGTTTCCATGGCGCGATTACTTGACTCCCCCTGGAAGGGACGGCCCAGTCCATCGCAGCTTAACTCCTCAGCATGCAGTGCTGCAGTACTCATTTAACAGCCGAACAGACTAAAGCAAATAAAGTGTCTTGCCTCAAGGACACAATGCAGCGCTCACGACAGGAATCAAACTCAGTGCCTTTTGAATACGAGCATGACTCCTTAACCACTGCACCTCTAAAATAAGATCTAAACCTTTGGCTAATTGTGTGTAAAATAGATGCATTCTAGTATTCACTACAATATATATCTACCTACACTTCTACCAATTATTCCTCATCAAACATACATGATGAGTGGCAAAACAATAATTAAAGTGAATAATCCTGAATTCCTTCAAAAATTCATCTATTTAAGTTTACAACAAGATTAGCGAAATTAAGGGCTTTAAATTATCAATGATAAATGTCGCTCACCAATTAAATGTGAGGGTGTCTGGTTTCAATTGTCAATAGAAACCAGCGTGATGTCATTATAGAGGCCAGCAAACCAAATTATATCAATGTTGCACAGCTTTGCCACAAATCTCCAAAAAGATTTTTTGTAGCCTCTATAAATACTGAGTGTGATGTTTTCAATGCTACCTTACCATTAACAAAGTCCTGGTGATGGCTTTTATGTCTATCAATACTGAGCACCACTTTCATTTGTTAAAAGAATATTCCTGTGAATTTTCCATTTTCATATAAAGAACTATTAAAGAAACAAATTGGTGCAAACACCATGCTGATATCTTTCTGATATCGTTTAGGAGTTATTACAGTTGAAAGATTTCACCAGTGTGACTGCAGAGTGTATGTACAATGTGATATCATAAAGGCAGATTGAAGACAATTTTGATGTATTTCTATAAAACAAAAACAAGGTACATGAGCAGATAGGCAAAGCATGTTCTTGTAAAGTGCCTATTTTACCCCATCTCAATGATCAAACAAAACAAGCTTCAAGAATAGAAAAAGGTAATTAATTTTCAAAGAAATAATAAAAACATTGTCTTGGATTGGCCTTTATGACATCACACTGTACACTGTGAGGTCACTTTTCAGCAAATCAGTGCAATCTTTAAATGTAATAACTTCTATCAAATGGAATAAGATGAACAATTTTTGCACCAATTTGTTTCTTTAACAGTCCTCTATCATATATATGAAAATTTATGGGAATATACCTAAAAGAATTTGATTTGGGTCTTAATAAACAAAGATCATTTTATACCACTGAAATGCTACAAATTTAAAAGCAAACTAAAGACAGCTCAACATGCTGATAAAATCTTTAAAATGCAATAAATCCTAAATGGAATAGAAGTCAACATGGTTTTTCACAAATATGTTCTTTGATTATCCTCTGTCATACAAATGAAAGTGAAAATTCATGGGAATGTTCTTTTTTGCAACACACTTACTTTTTTACACTTTTAAGTATATTTTTTTTTACAACACTACTACTAATATTAGCAAAGAATCAAAATATTTCTGTGAACATTACATGGCTGATTATAGCATTACTTACACCTTGCTCACAGCCTTAGGAATTTCAATTCAAAAAATCTTGAGAAGGAAGTTTACATTCAATAAATCAATAGAGCCCCAAAACTGAAAAACGGAATCCCAAAGGAAGAGGCCCTTGCAATACATCTATGCTTATAATTTCAGACGCACATAAGCATATAAGATTCGAAACCATAGCACTGGCATTTCCATCATGTAATTTATTTTCTTGAACAGCTGTTAATTTTACATACAGTAGTACCTAGAGTCTCCTTGCAAAATCAATTTCAATATCATTAAGTGAGATGAATAGTTCCATATGTTTGGAATCCTTAACTGAAACTTAAAACATTCAGTTGTCCTTTTCCCATCGACATTCAGTCCAAAAATCCCACAACTTTTTGAGAACACCATAAAAATAGACATCGCAAAGGATACAAATCCCTGCACAACTGGTAACGCACATTCTATCCTCTATTCTACATGTGGTCCCATCATCTGTCCCTTATGCCATCCCACCCTATCTTCTACTATATGTACTACATGCAATCACACCCGAAACCCTGATACCATTCCACCATATGACGCTATCCCACCCTATCTTCTACTCAATGTACTACATGCAATCACACCCGACACCCAGATACCATTCCACCATATGACCTACAAGCCAGCACACCTGACATCCCAATAACATCATATTTATCAACTAAACATGCCCCATTCACGTAACATCCCCCTCACCTACCATCCTCCATCCACCAACCATCCTTCATCCAACTTACCACCCCCATTTCACTTTCCATTCACCTACTACCCCAATACACAAACCAAGTCAATATACCTACTATTCCCATTATACCTACCATCCCCAATGCACTTACTATCCTCTGTCCACTTGCACATATCCTTCTCCAGATCTACCCACCACTCCTAGTCTTCTGTATTAGCTTACATGCACCTAAACTTTCCTTGTCACCTAGCAATCCTTTCACTCAGTCATGACACTCACCTTTTACTAATTACCCACCTTCTACGGTATGTCCATGCAGTTCACTAACCTGTCAACCCTCCACCCACCTATCCATCCTCCACTCACCTTCCCAACCTCAACTCACCTTCCCAAACTGCACTCACCTATGTATACATCCTCCACCCACCAACCCACCATCTACTCACCTAAAAATCAATGCAGGTTCATTTGGAAGACATCAATATTTTGTTTCATTTCCATATTCAAGATTATTCTATACTTCTCATTCATCCCAGAACTTTTTATTGAGGAAAGGGATTAATTGTTTAACTAATATTTCATGCCAGACACAAATAATTTCATTGCTATTCATGTCAGGAATGCATTGTTGTAAGTTTTTTTGAGGGAGAGTCTCCAGTATATAAATTTCCATTCAAGAGAGCCATAAAATAGCTGGAATTCCAAACGAAGGGCAGAAACCTTTTGTTCTTAGTAGCAATGCATGTGGACGGACAATGCATACAGATGGACACACAAACGGACGGATAAATGCATGGAGAGGAGAGAAAAACTGACAGAGAAACTTTATTGGCAAGGGGATAATAAACATCTCTTTTTACCTATCACCATTCATTCTCTACCTCTCCACTCGCAATTGTATGCATTCACATACCGTCTCCACCAATCTAACTTAAAACCAATTACCCACCTTCTACTCACATATCCACCTTCAATCCCACACCCGGATCCACTCACTCATCGATCTTCCTCTTACCTATCAAACCACTGCTCTCCTACACTCCCCTACCTATTATTCCCACCATTCACCTACCACCCCACAACTCATCTACCACCCCACCACTCACCTCCGACCACACTACTCACCTACCACCATACTATTCACCTACCATTCTCCCACCACCCCATCACTCACCTACCACCCCACCACTCACCTACTACTACACCACTCACCCAAACAACCCCACCACCCATCTACCACCCCATCACTCACTGACCTGTCATCCTCACATCTACAGACCATACTCTAACCAATCACCATCCAATCAATCATCCACTCACCTTCTCGCCCCCTTTTCACCCCAGTTCTCTGCTTCTTTCCTTATAACAACCTTACATAAAAATAGAAAATAAACCCCCACTTTCGTTTCCTAAAACTCATTACAGCATAATCAACTTGCCATTTTTCATTTAAATCTGTGTAATCTGTCTAGCAAAGTCAATGAACATTCATTTAAAAATGAATCTTCATTCACTAAAATCTTTTGTTTATCTCTATTCAACTATTTTAAAAATTCCTTTTTATAAGATTCTAGATTCTATTAAAGCAAGAGATTATTGTAAGATTTTCCGTTCATGCCAGAGACAGTTACTCCAATTGCCATTCATGTCAGGAATACATTGCTTTAAGTTCTTTGGCACGCAGGATAAAAAATATAAAAATGTCCTTCTTTATGAGCTAAAAATGTTGAGGCAATTTTAAATGTTTCCCAAGACCTGCCAGTAATTTCATCACTGAAAACAAAGTAACCTATTTCTAATATTAAATTTATTCATAAACAGGCATTACCAATGCATTAGAAGTGCTAAAAGTATGAGACCACAACAATTATTTTATGAATATTCATTAACAGCCAATTTGTGCTGCAAGTTGCTAAATTCACCAAAGATATAGAAAATATATTGAAGTCCTGCATAGCCTCCAGAATTTAATTTCAATTTCCTCATGTTTTGGTTCAACTAAAGAAACTTTTGAAATAAGAATTCACAGGGTACAGATCCCAATGGACTTAGTTTCAATATCTTTCAAAGTTTATGAACTAAGCACAGGAGAGTTTTCAAATTGAGGTGTTTTCTTATTTAGCAGTCAAAACGTATCATTGTGGTTTTTATATTTATTGTAGCCTATACACAACATAAATGTATCAGTTCCAATCAACATGCTCCACATTAATACTTATGGAAAAGAAATGACTCCCTAATTATTTTATTTGACAAATATCATCATTCCTACTTACTTTTTAAATACCCGAGAGATTACACTTGCATAGATCTACATTAAGGTTGTAAGGGGGCTAAACGAGGCGTGACAATACAGAGGGCACCTGTATGACCACAGCCACACCAGAAACACATATTCAAATCTTCTTGTATATTTCTCTTCATGCAGCTAAATGCTGTACTTTTAATCATACAGAATCCCTACCAAAAGAAGATCCCTACCATCAACCTTTCTTATTTTAAAAGAACTTACTGATCTTATTTTATCTATTCATTTCCCATCTCTGAGAAGTAATTGACTTTGCTAATTACAAAATGACCTTGGTAAAAATATATAATTGTTCTTTTTTACAGAAGACTCCTATTTGCAAGGATGTGGAGAATGCAGAGGGAGGGTAATATAGATATGTCAGTCAAGGTTCCAGACAAGACTTGGAACCTAACTGTTTTGTCAAGTCAAACAATCTTAACACCAAACCCATGGCTGTGATAATGCTTGTGAATAATTGTTTGTCATTTACTTATCCTACCATAAATTTGAAGTAGAAAAATTGAAAATCATCCATACTGCACTTTTTGAGACATTTATTGGGGCAGGGTGTGCAATTACATTAATATCTACGGTCATATTGATATGAACTTGGTAATTAGTTCTGTAAAGCTTTGAAGGAATATGGCTCAACACCCTGGGTGGAGTAAAATGAGTCCGGTGTGTGCAAGCAGTCTATTGAAAATGAGTTTGAACTTTTGATTTTGAAAGCTTGGGAACCTTTTGTGTTGATAACATCTTGTTGGAGACTGTTCCAGTCTATGAAAAATCTCAGAAAAAAAGAGTATTTAATCTTTGTTGGCTTAGACTTCATTGAATGCTTTGGAATGTGATCTCCTTGTTGAGTGCTGTACCAGGTTAAGCAGTTTTCCCACTGGTACAGACAGGAGCCATTCATGGGCCTTTGGAAGAATGACAACCATGTCACTTTCATTCTTTCCCCTAATGTACCCCATTTCAGACTATTGATCATTGCTGAAACACTGCTTTGTCTGTCATAGTCCTTCTTCATAAGAGTGCTGCTGTTGCATGGATTCGATCTGCGTTGTGAGGTCTAATGTGTGAGGATCCAACACTCAGCTACGCAGTATTGAAGCATTGGGCAAACTAATGTACGATATAACAGACCTTTTAAATACCTCAATAAAGTAATTTAAGTTTTTTGTGATAAAGCCCAATGAACGGTTTCTCTTGGTAGTCATATGGTCAATGTGTTTATCCCATTTAAAGGTGAGATGATTCAACACCTAGGTGTGTGTGAATTTGTTTCTTGATGATGGGGTTATTAAAAGAATAGGAAAGTGTACTGGGAGTACAAGAATGAGTAATTTTGATAACAAAACATTTATCACTATTTAACTTTATTACTAAATGATATGAAATGGGCCAAATGAGTTCCCCATTCAGTTAGTCCGTTAAGATCAGATTGTAGTTGGTCAGCATCTTTGTAACATGAGATAGTTCTGTATAAAACACAATCATCTACAAAAAGTTGTAGAGTGGATATAAGGTTATCAGGAAGGTAGTAGAGACAGTACACAGCTTCAATTGATGGCCCAATGCCAGAAGTTTTTTGTTGTTTAAATAATTTATGATCCATTTAACTTGATACAGAAAGTTTCTTCTTTACAGTCATTCCAACAGAGCACGTTGTATACTGTATACTATAGATGGGTTTAACATAGATTGTTTGAAATGCAGTTAGTTATGGCTATTCTGGGCTTCTCAGGTTATGCATTTAAAAGACTGGGTTCTCTTTACACAAGAGTATCTCATGTGACATTGATTATTGTACAAAACCTAGGCTTTGGCAATTATTATAGTTTTATAAATATTTCTTAATTCAACCAAATTTGTACACAAATTATCTTCTGTACAAATAACAACTCTAATCTGTTGATTTCATACTTCTATTAGGCACAACAGCAGAGACAAAAAAAATATCAAAAGTAAACTATTTTTAATTTTCTGAATGGTAGAGCTTCACTTTATTTACCTGAACTTGTAACTCTGTAAACATCAAGTCATAAGTTTATTAGTGTTTCTTTGTTTGATATATCCAGTCAATAAATTTGCTACAGTTTTTTGATTATACAAGAAAAAAGAAAAACATAATACATACAATTTTAACTCACTTACTAGGTTATTGCTCACAAATTTGTCTTTGTTTATTCATCACATACTTGACCCTTAGTCTACCAAGGGTGTTCAAAACACAGGAGGCACTGTAGTTTCAAGTCAAAGATGCAAATGTTATATAATTGACATCACTTAAATTTGTATATCCGGAGTCATAAAATTGATATCGTTATGACACTTTGCTCTCTTGTTTTCTATCATATAATTTCCAAATTATTGAGAGAATTTTACTTTTTGGTTTTTAAGGAGTAGCGAAAGTAAGAATAAGTCAATATGAAAATGTTTGACCTAAAAGATTTTTATTGAGCTAACCGACAGGTTAGCTCAATTGGTAGAGCACCCGCTTTCCAGCCAGAAGGTCGTGGGTTCAATCCCAAGTCGAGTCATACTGGCATACCAAAGACTTCAAAAATGGCACCTGCTGCACTCTAGCTTGGTGCTCAGCATAAGGGATCCGAGCGGGGTAAGTCAGGTTTGTGTGTCTTTTGTAGTGCACACACCCCTTTCTATTTTCTACGCGTTTTGAGCATGGGACTTGCAAAGTTTCAAGTTTCCGATCCTAATTTTCTGTTGACTTATGATTTTGTAAATAAAAAGTTCTGAAATGCACCAAAATATAATTGAAAAGTTTACACATTTCACCCAAAATGTAAGAATTTTGCCTAAGTATGAGCAAAATTCAATTAGATTTAATTTAATTTAGATCAAAAATGAAATCAAAATTCCTTTTGCAAGTGTTATTTTAATGTTTTTGAAGAAGTAAAAATTTGTTTTCAATTATTATTTTACAAAAAGATAAAAATTCTGTATTTCCTTAATTCATGTAAAAGAATCAAAATAAACCTCACAAAAAAAACAATATTTTGAAAGTTCTAAAGGAGTATTTTCAAATGGTATTTTATTCACTCAGGCCTATATGATTTTGGTATGGTCCCCAAATCATTTCTTGAATTTAGTACCTAAAAATGCTGAATAATTTGGCACCTTGTAGAGTAAGGGTTAAAATCCTCTTGAATGTCCTGGTTTAAGTGTAGGATACACTTTTTGCCTTTAAAGATAATGGATCGAGGTGAATCTCTGCCTTAAAATTGGATTAGTAAAAACATGGTGAAAAGGGGTGAAGACTTCAGGAGGCCCCCATGTTTGGAACTCTTTGCCTTCACACATTCGCCATGCCAGTTCACTTGGACAGTTCAAAACACGTCTTAAGACTTTTCTTTTTTAATCATGTATTACTTACTGAACTTTGGGGCAGCATTCTGGGCGCTTTGTATCCTATGGAAAAGGCGCCTACTACAAATGAACATGGATGGATGGATGGATGGATGGGTACGAGGCAGATTTGTAGTCGAGAACATTTTTGTGATTACGAGTATAAGTACTAGGACCAGAGGACAAGTCCCAAAGCAATGAGTATGAGTACAAATACTTCTCATTTTTATTTCCTGAAAAGTACAAGAACTCCATGCAGTACGAGTAATACTATATAATATAGATCAAGATACAATTGAGCTTGGATAAATGAAAGGAAGCCTTCTTTGTTTAATTACTTATGGGAGTGTGGTAACTTTGCTTAAAAGAGATAGAATAATGCATAATGCATAGAACAGTTTCTAAATGTTCAGGGATTAGTACAGCCAGTCAATCTTATATGCAAGAGGACTACAAAAGAAACAAAATGGTGAATAAAGCATTCAAAATTTTAATATCATTAAGGAGATATTTAAGTTTAAATAAAGCTTTGTATCATTTTTGTAGAAACAACTGAAATCAGACTAGTTGTGATGTCACAGCCTCAGACTCCTCAAATTCTTTACATATTCTATCATATTTTATCCTAGGATTTTGTGGTTTAAACACCATTGAATGTCAGGAAAGCAGTAAGACAGAATCTAGTAAGGGTAATCATAATATACCACTTAAAAAAGTTCAAGGAAAAGTACTTCAAATAGTAAAAAAGTTAAATAAATTTCTTTAAAATACATTAACAAATGATATACATGTGAGGATCCATAGTAGATATGCCAATCTTCCATAGTAGACTTACTGCACTTAGTCATTTCTACAGTTTTAAACTTGAATATCTCCTTAACGGAATAATATATTGAAGTAGTTTCTTCACCATATTGTTACTCTTTAAGTCCTCTTTCATACTAACTTGCTTGACCACAGAACTAATGCTTTAAAAGTTGGCATCTTTTAGTTCCTGAGTTATGCCTCATTAAAGTTTGACACTTTTCAATAATATAGAGAAACTGTAGTCATCGAACAAACTAAATATTGACAGGGGGTGTTGTCAAGCTCTGAAATGTTTTACAAGAGCCAGCTGCTTTCGATAAAATAACTTGTAACAGAAGATTAATAAACAATGGAATAAATATGCAAATATAGTCATATTATATTTCTTTCAAATTTGCATATTGATGACTGAATAGAGAAGGTCTATGGACATGTAGCAATTTCCATATATATATGTATATATATATATATATATATATATGTATATATATATATATATATATATATATATATATATATATATATATATATATATATATATATATATATATATATATATATATATATATATATATATATATATATATATATATATATATATATATATATATATATATATATATATATATATATATATATATATATATATATATATATATATATATATATATATATATATATATATATATATATATATATATATGTATATTGTATAAAAGTGTATCAAAATTTAGGCAAACAAGTTTTTGAATTTTGATAAACAGATAAAGGAACTTATTTTTTAAGTTGTGGCTGATCAAAGTTTGACCACTTTTTATTTCATGCAAAATTTGTGTAATATGACTAGCCCGACAGTTCAAAATCTTAACGTATTTCTTTATAAATTTATCTTTTAAATCTTAGTCACTGAAGATGGGAAAGTCTATTCCTACTAAAATAAGATTGGGTCATGGCTCATGGCAAATACTCAAAAAACGTCAGAATTTGCTGCACCACTTTAAAGAATCGTGATAGGCTTTTATCACCACTTATCATACACAAATTGTAGAATAAGCATGTGTTATGGGAATTTTCTTCTTCAAACAGAAGATAGTACATAACCATAATCAAAGAATTCTGGATATGGCATCATAGTAATAATTATAGTAACCAATCTGTACAACATCATAATCACATCTGAAAGTTGTCAAATATGCCTAAGAAAAGTTTTATGAAGTTTGAAATAAATTGAGGATTT
This sequence comes from Chiridota heheva, assembly GCA_020152595.1. Taxonomy (NCBI): domain Eukaryota; kingdom Metazoa; phylum Echinodermata; class Holothuroidea; order Apodida; family Chiridotidae; genus Chiridota; species Chiridota heheva. Next base: position 361,412 of record JAIGNY010002809.1, on the reverse strand, counting down.
TGAGGATTTGATTTTATATCATTTTAAATTTACAATTTTGTGTTCCCAACTACACAAAAATGCATCATCACTTATCTCCAGAATCTCCAGAAATTATTCAGGTTTTAAATTGGCAGTCTCTGAATTTGTTTAGAGAGCTACTACAGCTCTATGTGTCAGAATAGGGACTTTTAGAAATGTAACTAAGATGGCCCATATTAGTCCCATTGAAAAGAATTTTTACTCAATGGAAAGATATGACGTCAATTGTAATAATCATTTTCTTAGGGGTAGGAAGATCAAATGTATGTAGTAAAAGGTTGCATATTATGAATATGCAACTTTTTAAAATGGCTATCTTTTTTTACTTAAGGTAAAATAGTCATGAATATAAAGTACTTTTGGTTTGAATATGCAGTGTTTCCTTGGTTTTTATGTAAAGGTGTTGTGCGAAAATCTTAATGCCCACGACATGTTTCGAATAAAATACGCAGGGATGACTAGAATTTTGGGTCGTAGGTATCGTATCATGAAAAGAGGAAACATTCGTGCATCATAAGAAATATTTTTGTAATTTTGATTTAGATATTCATTAAATATAGAAAAAAGAAAAACATTTTGGAAAAGTTTGATTTGATGAAATTTGAAATTGAAATGCCATGCTACAGTTTGCACTGCAGTGCATGCACATACAGTATGGTGGGCTCTTCTGATTGACAAAGAAGTGCCCTTATATTTATGTATGCTTGTAGTAAAATAGTGAATAAAATAATACCATAGCTAGGCCACATTAATCATGGGTGAATTTGACTGAATCTGAGGTAGGCAAAGATTTGCCCTGACTCAGAAAGTTTGAATGATGACAGATGATACTTGATAGGCATATAAATTAAGTATTAAAATAAGGCCAGCTAGAGTACAACAAGGGAGGTGTTATTTATGACAAATCCCTGATCTATTATATTTAAAATTAAGAGATGTTCTAGCACCCACTTTATTTAAATTTCAAACCGAACTAGCGTTGCGGATTCAATCCTTTGTGTGTCTCCATGATGTGCTCCACAACTGGTTGATTACAATTTGGTGGAGGTCTGTGTTGGAATATAAAGCTTGGTAAACCAACCAACCGAACCAAACCAAGTTAAACTAAAACTCTTATCTCTCATTTGCATAAATACTCTGGAATTCCGTGAGGTAGTGTTGAGGACTAGTTGCTCATTGTGCTGTTGAACGGCAAGACGTAATCATTCAGCATCTCTTCTGCATAAGGTTGTATATTTTGCACAGCTATTAATGCAGAATCAGCCTTTCTAAGGCTTGCTTGTTCTTGCGTGATCTAAATACCATAGATAATTCTTTGGTATATAGTCACATTGTGGCGTGATAAATATTCAATGCAACTTCTTCGGTTATTCACTCTTTGTCTTGAAGGCCATTGAAGTTGTTGTGTGTGTAGTATAGCCTCAATGTAGGTCTATACTCACCAGTGTGCGATACGCTATAATCGGCTTCACACCAGACTGACAGGGAAATTAGGAGCAAGTCTCCACTGTTACTTTTGAGGCATTAAATGTCAACATCGAGTAAAATTATTTTCCTAATTGCTGCTGTAATCAGCTTAATTTGTGATAACGTCTTTTCCTCGTGCTGTCAGCTAATATATTGTATTATATTTGACATAAATTATTATTCTTGGCGGCTTGATAATCAATCATCCGCTGTCAGTTGATATCTTTTCTCAGAGTTTTCATCTGGTTATATTTCAGTGGTAGTGTCCTTACAAGGGTATATGTTCCGATGTAATTGTCTATCTCAATACTTTTTAAAGTGACACTAACATTTTTGGCTTCATGGAGCAAAAGTGATTATTTTTTGCTTAGTACAAAATTTCGGCCACTGCTGCTTTCCAAAGAAAGGTTCAAAAAAGAACATCCATTAAATTAAATTAGTACAAAATAGAGAGTTTGAAGTGAAAATTGCTTGTGCATGTCAGAATAAGTTAAAGTATCTTACTTTGAAGTGTATATATGAAGCAAACGCTCTTTACCCAGAAAATATGATCATAGATGAGTGTCGTGTTGGATACTAATACTGTATCCTACAATAATAACTGACTGAAGATAATGGTTTGGTTTGAATTAGAAGACATTAACTTCACAGATATAGATTCTGTCAATTCAATTTTTTACAAACTGAAAATAAAAGGCAAAACGTATATCATAATAACTAATGCTAGAAGATATCCTAAATGATCTACAAACCACTGAGGCAGAGGAATAAAATCATATCCTCCATATGATATGTATCATATATATCTCACATGTCTCAGGAGCTAAAATAAGCTAACAATTTTTTGCAAAGCCATGCAATGGCTGCTCTCTCTCTTTGATGGTTGGATAAAAGAAAGTAACTGAAAATGAACTAAAGTACTGGAAAGACATAATTGTTGTTAAGACCAGTCAACATGCTGAAAGCCTCATAGCAGATTACAAGATATTTAAGTTCAGCTAGCATAACAAAATATTGTAAACATACACATTGAACTCATGTTTGGCCTTGTAAAGCCGACATTTAACTGTTTAAGTGACGCCAAGGATCATCCTTGGTTACTCTTACACAGTATTTACAAGATAACAAGCTATTGTTACTTCTGGTCTTGCATAACTGACATTTCTCGAATTTGATTCTTTAATATACGAGGAACAAACAATTTTCGTCTTTTTAAGTCATGCATATACAGTCTAATGTGTCTGTTAATTACTTCATGATATATCTTATTTTGCATAAATGCAAAAAAAATGATTCAAAATGTTGAATGCATATACAAATGGAAGAGTTTCTTTATGTAAGAAATCAGTTTTAAGATCTATTACCAAAATTTTGTAGAATGACATAGTCAATAACAGGGGCACAGGTGTGTCAATACCCAGATCCGATAGAGTACGTGGTTGAGGTTTTTTCTGTTGAAAAACATTTTTCCTAAAGGGATTATTTTTAACTTGGTAATTGGCCCACATTGCAGCAGCGTTTTAACCTGTAAAATGTTTAAAGTCAGCTGTCGAAGTAGACATATACATGAAAAAGTACATGAGGCTAAATCATGGTTCATTTTCAGAACATATTAAAGATGCGATAATAGTTTGCATACATCTTACCAAGGACAAACTGCGAATTGAGTTTAAAGCAGGCTGCAATAAAATTGAACCTCAAGGTTTCCAGGAAAATGCTCCCAAGAAACTGGGCTTACTCAGGTAAATGATACTGAGATTGTTAGATTATACTAATAAAGGCATATCAGAAACAACCTCCCTTGTACTATGTGGCATAAATTTTGTCCTGTTCGGGAGTAAAAACTCAGCATAGAACTTGAACTCAGCTAGTAAATGATACTGAGATTGTTAGGTTAATTATAATAGGGTTATCACAAATTGTTGTACCGTAAAACTCACAAGAGCTTGAACTCAGGTGAATGATAGTGAGAATGTAAGACCATAACTTTAAAATGGCTCATGAGAGAACATGAAGAGGTGACAAGAATTTCATCCCGAACATAGCTTTCATCCTTGAACATAGTTTCGGGAAAATGATTTCATAAGAAGCGAAGGTAAATTACACTCTAATTGTTTAGTTTAAATGAAGGGTGCAATGTATTTATCAAAAATATTATAAAAAAAATTGTCATGTCTAAAATGGGCTTTCAAAATGATCTTCAGTCTAAACTATTTTGATGAGATCTATGATGGCATGGTATCACTTCAAACGAAACAATATTTTAATATCAAATTTGATCAAGCCAAATGCAAATTACTTATTGTACCTATACTACAAAAGGCACGAAAGCTCTTGTTCGCAAAGAAAATACTTTCTTCCAATCCATGCTTACCAGCTTATTAAATGGTATATAACACAGAAATACAAATTTGTATTTTAGTTAATGCAAAGATATTTAAGACGGTACCACATAATCACCCTTATAATATAAAAAAAAGGATTGTGAAGGTTACATATGGTGTACACGTAACAAGTTTAAGATTTTACAATGAATGCAAGTCATAAAGTCGGCAATTGCTTCGCTCCCGGAAACTGCAGAAAGTTGTATTTCTTGTACAGAAATATGATACATTTGCCGCCAAAGGGCCTATATGGTATTTCATTGAAAACCGTAAAAAATGAATATGGATATTAAAGTCTAGATAACTATTTCCAAGCTGTTATTGTTAACAGGTTAAAGAAGCCAATAAGTTTCAAAGACAAGACTGGTTTAATAGTTGCCTCTTTTTCGATGGGCTATAGACAGAAATGTGTACAGATGTATGGCCGTTGATATTACTATATTATATGATTCATTTATAATGATAAAGAAACTTGCATACGCAATTGCTCCAATAGTTGCATGATTACACTGAGGCGGTGCTGGGTAGAATAGTCTTTCAGCAATTTCAAGTCTCTGGCAAACATTATTTTGCATAAATACTTCATACAGTCATGTAAGCCCAGGCTATTGATGCTTAATTCGAAAACGAATGCATTGTTCACACCATGAGTCTATGCTTGAAGGAAAGTTGTTTCATTAATTGGTCTCTGGCAAGTCTATTGGAAACATTTCATTTTGATGAACAGGCAATGTTGGTAATGAATGTCAGAACCAGAGGCATATTACATGCCGTGATGTTGTTCTATATTTCATGGAGTTCTTATTTACTTTCCCAATTTAGTTTCAATTGGAAAAGTCTAGACAAAATAACAAGAGCGTGGGAGGGTTTGTGATTTCCCCCATTTTGGCAATCCATTGTTTAATGATTGCTGTCAATTCTGTCATGGTCGAATTATTTGACCAATTATGGTCATGAGTTTGATACTTGAATAATTCTTTAGGCTACTTGTTATACAATCCATAGAATGTTCATAAATTTTTATTACAATTTATCACGTTGTGTACCATGGGCATGCCAACTCATGACACGGCCGAAGTTTACAAACTCTGCCGTTATCTTCTCTGTTATTTGCATTTAAGCAGTAAATTATACAAATGTACAAGGAACTACTACACACTGCATCACACCCGTAATGATGGGTTTGCTCTATTATGGTGACAACTTAAATCATGTCAAAATATAAGAAACATATTTTGATTATTGTATCGAAATCAAATTGACGAAATTTGTGTTTGAGCTATAATAGACACCAAACACCATGGTTTAAAGATATACATTAAATATGAATGTTATGTTATAATGACATGAATATGTGACCCCATATGCGGGTTTGTCTTTAAGGAGCTAAAGGCTTCTATATCTGCAATTTCTGCACAGATGTTCGAAACACTTAACTTATTGAATACAGTTGAGGTGTAGATCGCAAGAGTCATTTCCATTTTATATTCAAGAGAATATTCAACACATAAGAAACAGGGAAATGCCATCTCTCTGAGCATAGTTATTCATTTAGTCAAAACATCTCTTTCATCAAAGTAAGTTGGAGTTAAAGACACCTGTACTTACATTTTATGCTATTTCTAAGTCTGGAAGCATCTTTGTTTTGACAGGGAGTTGTTATTTGGACCAAACATTGCAGAAGTTGGAGGAATGTCTTACATAATAACATTTTGTAACATGTCTCAGTAAGGGCCGGCATCATAAAGGCCTTATGGCCCGGTCGTACGACCGAGGCTGACCGGTCGCCAACCAAACACCCAAACGCAACGCACAACTTGTTATGTTTAACAACACAACACAGACAAGGAAATGAAGTAGCGGGTGTAAAATGTTAGGATACAACTTGGGGATTAAATGAAAAGGGTAAACAGGTCAGTGATAATATTGTAAACAATAAATTCCCTGAAAAAATTAACTTTTAACACAGCCTTGTTATCTTAAAATTTTCTACTGGTCTGGTTACCTGTATAGAAGTGACTCCTAATTAGCTATTTCATTCTCACATGTCTTTCAAATTTTGTTTGATCCTGGTTTGATTGAACTTACCCATAAACAAGCATGTTTTTTTCACACAAGAAATTAATCGTAAAGGAAATCAACCTGCACACTTTCCTTCTCCAAAAAATATTGATATTTCTGATGAAACTTATGAATTATTTTTACATCTTGCTTTCCATATTTTCTGGTAAAAGATGTAGTTTTACTTCCCCCTCTCCCTATACACTATCAATTTTTTATTTAATTTTTCAAACAAAGACTGGAATATTAGAAATTAAATAATATTAAATGTTGACTATATCAAAAAATTGATGTGAAAGTCGAAAATCAATTTTGGGTGGATGCTTAAGCCTTTTTACATCAAGCTGTCTATATGCTTAGTTTTTGGATAAGAGGCCATGTCACCCCCTCCCCTCCCCTCCCTTCTCCTCTGCCTCCCCATACTCTCTGGATGAGAATTACGGCCCTGGGGTCCAAAATGTAGCCCTATGAAGCAATGTATGATTTCATAATTTGACAGCCAAATAAAGGCCTAAATTTGGTGGAAATTGATACAAATTTTCGTTTTATAAATCCATATGGTACATTAAGTTGGGCGAAATTTCCCAACCTAGAAATAACTACTGTATGTATAGAAATAAACAAAATGAGCATTCAAAATTTGTTCATCACGGAAGGGCTACGATATACATCAAATCCTTTAAGAGTCAATTAAAAGCTTAAAATTCTGTCAAAACTTGAAAATTTATAAGGCCAATAGTACACTAACAAATTTGCAAACGTAATTTGTGGAGGGGGGGGAGGAGGGGGATCACTCCTTTGCCCCTTTGATCTGCACCTATGAGAATTTCATTGGTCAGGTCCTTTCCCCTGCTGGTATTGGCAAGGGCAGGATGTTCCTACCAAGACTTAGGTAGGAATAGGATGAGTTACTAAAGTCACAAAATCAAACTACAAGATAGGCCTACTGACTTCCAGTAATATTCTTTCAGAAATATTCACTCTATCCAGATATATACCGCAAATATTGGTAGACAATTTCCCTTATCCAATCGGCAGGGCCACAATTTCCGGGATTGTTATTCCCCACCACTTTTTTCTGTATAATTTGGAAAAATTAGTACATTTTGGGGAAAATTTGCCTCTTCTCTCTCCGTTCCCCGACATTTTGGATAATAGGCCATGACCCCCCTCCCCCCTCACTTTCCGGATAAGAATTACGGCCTTGGTAATCAAGTTACAAGAACTTAAGTTCTGGTTTGCCTACAGTATATATATTCTGATCTTAAAACCTGGTAGCTTGTAATGCAAACAAGGTTAAGGGAGGCAGGGCTTGGTATTCTCTATGTATAATATGCTAACAAAAATCTGGGACAAGCCCAAACAAAATTTCAGATAAGGAGTAACATGGATAATATTATAGTTTAATATAAGTTAGCCCCAAAGAAAGTTGATTTATTCCACAGTAGCTTTTTTTTTTTATCTCAAGAGCGAATGTGGTTCATTGCAATTTATATACAAAATCTTAACGATTTGGGATCAAATGCAATCAAAAGGAGACTGACTGTTTTCAGTCATAAAATGCATACCTGGGCACATCCATGCTAGTGCATCATCAATGAATCCCAGGGAATTAGTAACACAAGGGATATATCACTTTGAGTATGAATATAGTTTCAGGTGGGAGTTGGTCTTATGTTACACAATCCGGGTTAGATCTTGATTTTACGATCAGGGTATGCTAATTACCACATGGCGATACTGCGATGCATACTGCAGCGGTAACATTGCTCATTAAACATGTAAGTCTGTTTGAAATGGCCTGTATTTGAAAGATAGAAGCAAGTATTCATTATCAAATGATTCCTAATCTCTATAGTGAGTATCAACAAAACAAGAATTATTAATCAATAATCACCCCAGGCCCCAAATCCTATTTTGTATATGTCCATAAGCGGATGAACATTTAGGACCATTTTCAATATTGGAGTGCCTGGATTGATTTCATCATGCGCTTTGCATGGGGAATTTCCATTACATCTGCGTAATATTTTCATTCAAAGAGATGTTTGATGTGAAGTCAATTAATAAGAGGGATAATATCCGAAAGATGCAAAAGGGGTTTGTAAACAGTGGCATAGCTAAGAAAGAAAGAAGGGGGAAGCCCCATGGCCAGAAATTTCTAAAAAGTAATACAATTTGCACAATAGAAATTTAGTTTGCTAGATTGTTTGAGTATTAAGCTTGGGATCAAATTTTTCTTGGTTTAATACATTTTCTCAACATGGGAATGGGGAGGGGAGTGTGTCTCTCACTTTTTTCCATATGTATTTTTTTAATAAATTTTTGGTATCTTAGTGTATTTTATGCTGTTTCCCACCCAATGCCGGTAAGAAAATTTGAGATTTTGTGACTTTGCTTCCACATTGCCAATTGCATTAAAATTCATTTTGTATATGGTATTCCACTATACTTGTCCACAAACCCATTGCCATAAATCAGTATCTTGGACATACACGTACAGAAGATAAAAGAGGAACCAAATGGACATTCTAAAAATGAAAATTCCCCAACCCTGCTGTATGTATGGGTCAGGACAGTGCCTTTAGAGAATTCTTAGTCGGGGGCAATACACAAAAGGGACTTTTTCGATCAATTTTTGACTCATAATATGTATTAACCCTTACTCTATCACGCAGCAATATTATCGCCATTTGGGTGCCCTGTCTTTCGACTCCACCTCCCAGGCATATTTTCAAAAAGTGCTGGTAGAGTAAGGGTCAATCAACCCGCAACGAGTGTGCCAACTCGAAAATATATGCAGCATGGTCCCGATGGGAGGCTCACCGGGTCACTGAAGCAGAACGAGCCCGACTTTGCTGCTCGGAAGACAGAGGACCCGTCAATAATTAGCCTGTGCTTAGCCCTTACCCTACCACGCGGCGATATTATCACTGTTTTGGGTGCCCCGTCTTTGACTCCGCCTCCAGGTGCATTTTC